>CAVNYN010272668.1:0-94344 GCA_963692815.1 Nyctanthes arbor-tristis | reverse complement strand
GATAAATTTGATTGTCCAATTGTCTAATATATCTTGAAATTTGTAGTTTATAATTAATAGAAATTAAACATATATATCGTTAGTATAAGTTAATTAAATATTAAAATTGTAATTTTTTCTTAATTTTTCCCAATATAAATGAATATTAATAATTACGACTATTTTCTATATGACTATTTTTATGTATTATTAATTTAATAATCTTAATGCTATCTGACTTTATTTGTTTCAAATAAGAAATACTTTTAGAGTACACGACAACGTCCAATTAGCAATTATTTCATACAATTCTATTTATCTAAATTAGTGCAAAAAAAATATTTAGTTGCATCAACGATAACAATTGGATTAAAATTTATTATAAAATATAGTTACCTTAAGATGAAAAGAAAAAAAATGACATTATTGTTTGGTTAATGTTAAAAATTAATTATTGTTTATTGGTGAACATAACCTTATAAAATTTCACTATACAAGGAAAAAAACTTATAAAATTTCATATTATTTATTGCTTTAAATAATTTGATATATATTATTTCCGTACAGCGTACGAGTGAGAATCTAGTATTAATTAAATGGAAGAAGCTTGCGGTACGATCTTACCACAATTTCCCTAGAAGTAGGGATAATTTGGTCTTTTTGTTTCCAAATGCGTGAATCAGTGCGGTAAATATTTTTTATATCTTTTTTTTTAATTTCTACTCGAGTTATCTTATCTTCATAATTTCATCTTACTTCATGATTCCATCTTTGAATTATCTTATATCATTTTTTTAAATTTTCTTTTCATTCCCATGAAAATCCAGCAATCAAGATAATCTCTTCCGTGATTTCGAACGGATTATTTCTAAATTTTCTCTTCTTTATTCAACAGTTTAATAGTTGACTAAGATACTATTATGCCACATGGGTTTTGACATACACAAACAAAGTTAATGATTGATAATTTTTATAAATTGATTTTTTATTTCATATGAAAAGATTAAAATAAAATATAACTATATTTGAACAAATATATATGGTACCTACAATACGATATCAAGTTTTTCAACTTTTTTTTTTAAACGTGCTAGACATCTAATTCTCAAATCCTTATAATAGGTTAGATAATTTTGAATTATTCTTCCCGTGTAATAGCTAGTTACACTTATATACTAATATTTAAAGGAATAAGATTTGTCATACCAACAAATTAGCTGTGGAACACTCAGTGGCGTAGGTGATATTATATGAAAATGGACCGGATTAAACCAAGCCACCCTTTTGGGCTCGGTACAATTATTACCGGCAAACTTTGCTCATATATCCAACCCATTGAGTAATGCTATTTGTACATATTTCTTGTACATAATTTGTACATGACCCTTTAAATTGAAACATTTCTGAATTTTGTCATCACATAGAAGATAGGGTTAGAAACATTTAAGTAAATATAGGGGTGTATGTATAAATTATGTACAATAAATAAATATGTATAAATATTATTACTCCAACCGATTTGTACAAAATTAGATAAAGCATCGTGGGATGGTTGGAGAAGTAATGTAGAAATAAATTTCAATTAGGGAAATACGGCCAAAATATTGAAAGAAAAGGTTGCGGCACATATATCATAACGGGCGGTGATTGTTGGGCCATTTCATGGCCCATATTTAAAGTTTGCATGCATTCCATATGTGCACAATTCTCCATTCACAAATGTAATGCTGTAGCATTTTCTTACACCCAACTTTTCTTGAATTTTTTTTTCCATTTCTTTTTCTCATTTTATTTTAGTTTTAAAATTTTTTTAGTGATTTTTAATATGATTTTCTATTTAATAGATTATTAACCAATATTATTAATTCTTTGCTCCTGTGTAAGAAGTGATCGCGTCAACTCACATATAGTCATCTTGCAAGTCTTTTGATGATTCGTCTATTGCAGCAGCCGCATGGTCGAACGTTGGAGGGAGACATCTTAGCATTTTTTCCACGACCCTATTTTCTTGAATTGGGTCTCCACAGCTTTTGATTTAGTTTACTGTCTCTGAGACTCGTGAAGTGAAATCACGAACTGACTCATGTTCTTTCATTTGAGATTGTCAAAGTCTCGCCATAAGACATTTGTAAACTGATATTTTCCATGACATGTTTCAATTCCAAAGATGGTCTTCAATCTTCCTTTTTGTAGATTTATGCTCCAAATTCTCTTCAATTTTCATGATAGTGTTGAATGAAGTGATCGTTTCATGTCTTCGGTTTTTATTGAAGACTACGAGCCTATGAATTACGTTATTTCTAACATTATTGGTCTCAACATGAACTGTAGAAAAAGAATATAAATTATTCAGAATTTTTTATTTACCTTTGAAAAGAAAGGTGATTAATTTTTTTTTAAGATAATGGGAATTTTTATGATTATAGACAGGAGTTGGAAGGTAGTAGCATTAAATAAATGATTAAATTGAGCAATATTCCTAAAGAGATTCCGAACCGAGGAATAACCACAGAAAATATTGAAATTATTGGACATTAATTATTATAGAAAAAACAAATATGTCGACCAAAGGGGTTTAAAAGTATCTTAATATACCTGCACACCAACACATGATAGAAAAGTATTAATATGGATAATAAGGTAAATTTATACCCCTTTTAATTTTTCATCATTTATGTCCACATTCTGGGCCAAAATAATTCATTATTATATGGCTAGAGCTGCAATCGTTTTTAGAGTCAACTAGTAGGGTCTGTCTTATTGTTCTCTCTATATATCCACTTTAATTTATTTCTTTCACCCAGCAGGTAAATTTCGGGGGATCTAATAGGAATTGGGGTTTAGGTTAGGTCAAGCTTACTAATTACAAGAAGAAACCTAGGAATTAAACGGTACGGACAGGGATATTGATATACATTCGTCACACTTAGGAGTAAATTCCACGTTGGACTTTTCAAAGCATTACATAGAATACATAAAACAACAAAGGGTTGATAAATTAAAAATGATAATAATTAGTACCAACCCTCAACGAGTGGATATAAACAACAGAACAAACAAGGTCTATTGGCAAATTGTTACACACTTTTCTACCTCACATAGCTTGACACAATTCTTTGGAATATCTTCTACCTTACAAGGAATCTTCCAGCTTCCAATAAGTGTTACAACAAGAAACCCTATGAAGAGAACCATGCAACCTCCAGCGTAAAAATAACGCCAATCTCTTGCATATTTGCTGGATGTTGGTTCGCCATTGGGAAACAATTTTTTGTCCCTTTCGTCTAATATTCTTTTGTATTTCACCGCAATCGCCCACAAAGCAGACAAATTTAGAATACCAGCAATGAAAGAAAGCAAGAACGGGACCAAATGGTATTCACATTTGTGCTTTGTTGGGGTACTATAAATTGCAGTAAATATAACTCCTTGAAAGACAAATTAGTAATTTGCTAGTTGGAAAGCCTCCTTTCGAAGATCAGGAACTTTTTCTTCTTTCTTCTCTTCAGTTTTCTCCTCGTCTCCATCTTTTCCTTTGTTCTTGAGTTCTTTCTTGGTTTGAGGAGCCATTGTTTGTGTCATTTGAGAGAGAAAGAGAATAAGAGATGGGTAGGATTAACAAGTTAAAACATGTATTTGCTTCATTGCTACTTATATATCTTCTTAAAATTAAAAGAATTTCTTGAAGAGTTCTTGGTACTTTCTTATGATGCTTCTTCTATTAAATAAATTTGGTGATCATTTTTCCAGGAATAAATAGTTTTAAATTTTATTGGCCATTTGAACGGGTAAGCAAATGAAAGTATTAGTGGGAACACCTCACAATTTATTTTCAAAGCTACAAATCAAATCATGATAAAATAAACCTTCATAAATAGATATTCTTTTGTAACATAACAACCAACCTACCACATCAAATTTTATATGTTTTTGAAATTGAACAGAGTTAGACTCCATTTCTTTTCTTTTTTTTTTTTTTTTTTTTTGGTTGGGGGTGGAGGTGGGTAACTTGGTTCGAAAATCCAAGCTTGAGTTACACTTTATATAACATATGAAAAACTGTACAAAACAACATTAAAAGAGGGGACATAATGAGCCTAACCTCCCACAAAAATTACAAGAGCAATGCAATTTAACAATAATATCTCTTGGATGCAAAGAGAGTACTACTCTCATACAGAGCCAAGCAATACAAAGAACAACGAAATGAAAACGAATAAGGAATAAAGCAATCATTGTTTCCTGGTTCGTATCTAATCTGCAAAATTCCAACAGGCATTTTTCGGCAAACTGGTGAAAATCTTAGTTGATTGATGACGATGAGGAGGAGGAGTTAGAGACTCTGTTAATTCACGCATCGTTTTCATATTGTAAAGTGTTTTAGGAAATTGATATATTTATGGCTCACTACAGTATGTAGAAAGAAAGACTTATTGCTTCGTGTTCAGGTGGATCGATCAACTGAAACCTATAAAATTTCGAAAAGGAAGATTGAGCAACATAGAAATGAATAGAAATCGATATTTTTCAATATAGATACTTCTGGTTTGCAATTCAACAGTGATGAGTCTATGCATAATGTAAATGTTCCATTATTTTCAACATTGCCATATAAATTAATTAAAGACTTGACTTTTGGCTGGTATATTTATAATCTCAAGTTACACACATAACAACCAAGTACCAACCTAGCTATACCACATTTCAAAATTCAAATAGTTAAATAATATTTACTTTTGGAACTCAAAATAAGGTTCCACTTAATTACAAGGCATTTGGAGCTAAGTTTCTAGGATCTTTCCTTCGAATGGTATCAGAAATGGAGCCAAATTGAGCCCCGTGTATACGTACCTACGTCTTCGAGCAATTATTCATGAAATATTTACATATATGTTTAATGGCCATAGACTAATTTTGGGTATCCAAGCATGATGAATCACACCCATATATATATATTTAAAAACTTGATTTTTGAAAGTGATATTTTAGTTGAAACACCCTAGCTATGCAATTTTCTTATTGCATTCAAACCCAATTCTGGCTGTTTCTAATTAATTATTATGTGTAGGTAATTTTTTATTTACACTATTGTTTCTAATGCATAAATTGTAGAGCAAGATGTAATAATTAACTATTGCGAACAAAAGAGACTTATATGATCTAATGGTATTCGAGTGAATTTTTCACACCCTCTACCATGTTCAATTCCCAGCCCTTACATTCCCTCTTTAACAAAAAATAAAAAATAAAAACTATTTTGAACAAAAGAAAGGAAAATAGGGGTTTTTGAATTTTCAAATGGACATATTATAACGTGGTGTGGCATGTTTTATATATGCACCCTTAGACGTATAATTGATCATCATCATCATGGGGATATACATGCAATCATTGCTCATTACATGGACCTACTATCTTTCTTCTAAATTTCGTAATTTTTTGAGGCTTTAATTTACAGAATACTCTATTTACAGAATATGTACTAAGTGAATTTTATGAAGTGAAATTAGAATTTTATATAAAATCTGAGAACTAATAGAAAACAGTTAAATCATATCCGATTTTAATACTCTAAATCTAATAATTTAAGGATTATTATTGTTTGCACTTAGACAGCTGGCTGGTCGGCCATGGCCCCGCCGATGTGTGGGGCCCAATCGAGTTTTTGAATTATACAATAGTTGCAAAGATGAATTCCCGGTTAAATAATTCAGATAAAAATTACCGTCACTTGGATATATTAATTGCCTTTCGTTTTCAAAAATAAATAAACTATACTTGTTGTTTACGTCGACTGGCTAACCCCATTCTTGTTTAAATTCCAGCTGTGTAGAACATGAAGAAGAGAAACAGAGTCAAACTCTCATCGATGTAGCTTTTCTCATCACCCGTGTTTTCTGCATCAACGCGTTCAAGCTATTTCGGAGTAATAACTGGGGCAACCTATGTAGATTGCATGGAAATGAAAATGGAAACGCATTTATAAGGTCATTAGTAGGCGCTTTCGAGCTCTTAGATATTTCCGGGGAATAATGCTTCGGATAGGGGAACGTCTGTCTTACCGTTCCTTGGCCAGCAGGTACTGATGATGCTTCACTTGAACTCTCTCTCGTGTGTCAATTTAATTTAGAGGGAAAGAATTAACAAAAGATGCCAAGACATTTTTACAGCTTTTCTATGAGGTCAAATAGGGCTCCGTAATATGGAGTGCAATTATTATTATTATTAATTACAAGCAGTCAAGTTAGAAAATTACATGTGGAAGTTTTGCGATTGATAGTTAAGCTCTCATATAGAGCTTTATTTGACTTCATAGAAGATTGGGACATTTTTATAGAAGACTTGTTTATTTGACTTCATAGAAGATTGGGACATTTTTACAAAAGACTTGTTTTTGTTTGTGTTATATATATAATGAGACATAAGTTGTACATACCTGTGTGTGAGCATGTTCGTCCATCAGTTCATGATTGACGACCAAACATGCTCTATCCCATGTTCTTTAATCACCAAGTCTAATAGAGTTTTTGTTTCCTAAACGGGTAATTTATTCTACAAAATTTCAATCTTCAAATATCCTCTTCTTTTCTTCCGATCCAGTCTTATGGTGAGATTTCACCATATATATTTCTAGCTATGCGAGACATGTAAGATGAGTTATTTGAACTTCTCATCTAACTAGTAAGTCCTATAGATTGTGCAAGCCATGCATCTAGCATTTAGATACATTCTATTAAGACCTGGACTTCTTTTATTTTAAAAGGTCAACTTTATTAAGAGCAGTGTCCCAATAAACTTATATATTTGTTATTTACTCTATAATCTTTCAACATATGATTTATCTCTTGACATGCTCCCACAAGATAATGGCTCATTATATTCAAACCAATATTAAGATTTGTGTGTTCATTTGCATCTTAATCAAATTGACTGCTCGCTAGAGCAATTTGTTTGATTAAAAATAGAGATTCTATATTAAAAAGTCAATCTTATTAAAAAGAGTAGTTCAAGGAACTTATTATATACATTGGTTATTTATTCTATAATAATATCCCATGACAATAACTTCTTATCAGAAAAGAATGTAAATTGCTACATGCAATTGCAGCAAGAATAAGGCGGGTGATACAACATCGGACGATTCATTTGGTTCAATGCATGAGCTGGTCAAGATGAGCAAGCGCGATTTTAACGGAGTCAAGCCAGTGGAACTAGGCAGGAGAAATTCCGACTTTTACCAGCTAAGGGAAAAGAAGAACTATGATCTTAAGCCTTACTCTTCACGCTCTGCAGACATGCAATCCTACGATTATATCTTTCTTTTCTTGTTTTCCTTGTTAATAGTTTGTTTTGTTCGTGCGCTGATACGAAAACTTTACATGATTTTGTAAGGTATTCGATCGAGGCTCGAGGTAATTTTTGTGCTACGTAGACAGAACTTACTTTTCTTCTCCTTTTTTTTTTTTTTGTAAGAGAATTTCTCAATCTTCATGAATAAGCATAACCTGATGAATCAATTCCTTCTTCTAATTAAGACAAGTAGATGGTCAAGTGCCTGTTCTCACATGTATATATACTAATTATTAGTCCCAACTAATCAATTAATCTCAGTATACTACACAGGGGCCTTGTGATCTGAGTCCCACTAACAATTATTGTATGAGTTTTTTCAACATTTATGTTGATTTGTATTTTTTTTTTTTGTTGGGCTTTATTATTATTATTATTATTATTATTATTATTATTATTATTATTATGTAAATCTATATGCATTTGTGCTACTTATTATGGAGACTACTCTTGTACTTGAAAAAAAAAATTCTCATTACTTAAATATATCCCTTGTGAGCTCAACATATAAACAATCATGTATATATTAAGACAAGTTTACTAATTAAGTGCTCTATAATTTAGAACCTTTTTCCAGTTAAATGATAAAATCATTGACAATTGGCATTTTTTTTACAGTACCCACAGTAAACAACAGACATAATGTTTGTGTGTATATTATTTAACTAGACTAGTCTAGTAGATAAAACATCTTATCATGCAACAAACACAGCTTGCAATCATCAACTATATATGTTTGTAAATTAAACTTGCGTGATGAAAAAATTCATTCTAGATGTTAGGTTTTTACAGGTTGCCCAAATGGTGAGGAGGACATTATTTTATTTTAATCGTATGGTAATCATATCATTAATGAAGTGATCAGAAATTGAAACCAAATGATTTTATTTTTGTCCAATTCATAAATATTACTATGTTATTACTATAGTGTCCATCTAATATAACTTAGCAACTAGCATTTTATTAAGGTTCAATCATGCATTATTCTCACCAATACCTAACCATTGACTTTAATGTCCAATTATTGCAGTAAACATGGCGGCAATACTTGTGTCAAATTAAAAAATGAATAGCAACTTTTAATAGTCCACATGATCCATTTGTTCTGCGAAATCAGGTTTTGTTTCTGATCTCTGATCTTCTTTTATAGCTCCATATGAACTTTTCATCTACTCCTAAGATCGACCACAAAACTTGTGTTTAATTGGGGCACATTCCAGATACTTAATGCCTCAGCAGGATTCTGGCACCCTCGGTGGCGTGCATACATGTACGTGAATACTCATCTGGGATGGAGGGGTGGAAAAAATTTTCACACCAATGATTTCTCAAAAATTGGAGAAATTCCAGTTAGCAGTTGCAGATTGCTGAGAGAAACCAAAATGCTGAGAATCATAACTACTGCATTTGGAGAAGTTTTGGCTATGAAAGTTTGGCCCGTCCAGTTCCACAGTCAGGGTAAGCATTGGTTTGATTTTCCTCTCATAATCTTGTAGAGCTAGCTTGTGCAAATAAGTCGAATGTGATCTTGTGATTTATGATGACCCGTTTGCACGATAATGCTGTAATATTAAATAATATAAGTTCAATTAAACGTGTAAATATTAACTGTCGTCTAAAGATATAGTGATCACCTAATAAATCAGGTTACTTCTTTTCTATTAGAAACACAAGAGCCTTGTGGAGTTATTTGCGCACACAGTAATGGCAACAGAATTGGAGACCTTAGAAGATAAAGGAAAAGGTAATTAGAGTGAATTGCTATTTCAACAACCTTTGACTCTTTAAAAGGGTTACACTAAAAAGGCGTACAAGAAGTTTCACAGAGATACATATGTTAGGATCATATTTTTCAACACATCACGTCACATTTAATTCAATGGTAATCATCATGTAAACCGCATCACCTCTTTACCACTCATTTTGTCATCCATTTTAGCAGCGTAGTTTAATTCTTGGGTAAATTTCACAAAAGGTCTCTAACCTTTACAAAACATAGCAATTTCATCCCTAACCTTTTTTTCAACCTCTAGAGTCCATAACCTTTCAAATATTCTCACAAAAAGTCCCTATGGATGGAATCCATCCGTTTTGACTGTTAAAGGGAAATAAAATGACTTTTTTACCCCTCTAATTAGACAAGAAATAAAAACAATAAAATATTTTTCTTAATAAAAGAAAAAATAATAAACATTTCCTATTATAAGGAATTTATCAATAATGAGAGACCCATTTTCTCTCCCTCAATTTCTTGACATCTTTGATTATGCTCGACCCTTCATCATTCATTTCTTTTACTGCAATTTGCCAAAATTGAAATAATTTTTCTATTAGAGAGTTTGATTTGGCTGGTGAATAAGAAGATGATAAATGATGCCCATGTGTGTATATATAATGCTTTATGTGATATATCATCCATCATAAATCATGAGTTAGGTGCCACCAGCTTCGAGCGATGGGTGATATTTGTATTATTTTTCTTTATTTAAAAAAAACTTTGTGTTCTCTTATTCTAAAGTTAATTTAATATGAAGGGTAAAATAGTAATTCTTTTCCTTTTTCACAGTCAAAATGGATGGATTCCATCTATTGGGACCTTCTGTGAGAAGTTTTGAAAGGTCGGGGACTTCAAAGGTTAAAAAAAAGCTAGAGATGAAATTGCTACATTTTGCAAAGGTCAGGGAACTTTTTGTGAAATTTACCCTTAATCCTTTTAAAAATCATACCGAGCTAATCCACTTTGCTAGTTAAAAATGACCTCACTCATTAAATTAAAAATAAGAAAATAATTTCTTCCCCTCCACCCCACCCAGCCAAAATGGAAAATGGCAGGAACTTATCACGGAATGCGAACAAATTGGGGTGTGATATAAGTATTCTGCTATTGTTCAACTTCTCATGGTATCATGCTTGTTGATCACTCAAATTTCTTCCCTGGGTTTGCGAAAAGTTTTCTATCATTTCCATTCTGATCGGATTAGGTGGATAAATTGGTTGGGCAGGAAACTATTTTTTAGTTTTTATTTATTTTCACTTCAGATATTTTTTTATTTAAAGACTGAGGGTATAAAGGTCATTTTTATGGGCATAAGGACCGTCTGTGCTTATTTATCAAAGATTGAGGAGTCAAATGGTCAAAAGAAAAGAATAGAGACAATTGATATAAAATGCAAAAATTGGGGACCATATATGAAATTTACCCAAATTCAATTATAGAAATAGTACTTGGGCCATGTGGAATCGGTTTAATGGGCTACCTAGCTAGAATATAGGCCCAATAATAATTCCTTCTTTCCACAGCCCAACATGTCCCCAGTTTTTAATCGACCGGTGTTTATGTGGTGACACCTCGTTAGTGTTAAATTTATAAAAATGAAGTTTCAAATTAACCTTTTTGTCCACACATCTAGAGTTTGTTTATGACAGTTTAATTAGTCAATATAGCTTTTTGTTTTTTGTTTTTTTTTAACATATTTCACTAAAAACCCACTTTTCCATATTTCATGCAATTGAGTCCAAATTATGTTTATAAATTTCTATTATGGCTCAAACTTAGTCCCTCTCCCTCACAATTCATTTTATTTAATTTTATTTTCCATTTCAAACTAAATTTAAATAATTGAATCTTAATTATTTTACATTCTTATTTGGGTCAATGCTATCAAGAAAACGATAATTTCATTTCACTTGTCATTTACTTTCTTCAAAATTCTTAATTTAATAATAATACTTAATCTAAATTATTTGTATGCACAATTGAAATCAAATCATGAAAAAAATTCTAGTACTCTAAGAATATTGAAAATATGGTACTCTTAACCAATAAAAAAACTCACAATTGTGTTCAAAGACCCAAATTTAACAATAAATTAGGTGTCATGCATAAATCCAAATGTCAATTTGATGCAGGGGAAGCCTGAATAAATAAATGATTCAAATACAATTCGTTGATTTTGCGAATACTCGAATTGTAATGATCTTCAACTATTCATTGATTCATCATAATACAGAATAATTGGAATAATTAAGAGATATCTCAATAATATAAGCTTATAATCAAATTTTTCACTTCTTATGATGTAAACAACGACTCAAATAAGAAAATAAAAGCCTAACAATATACTAATGGGCTGACTTAAAATAAAATAAATATGTGATGGGCCTTCTAAAATATTCCTCCATCATTCTCCCGGGGGTCAAGAAGATTTACCCTCAAATCTTGATGTAGAATTTTGTCTCTTAGGCCACTGGTTGGTCATCTACAATAACTCCATTTTTTGGATCTACAACGCAACTTTTTTTTTTTTTTTGCAAGAAATTGAATTGTTGACTGATTTGAACCATATCATTCCCATGAAATCATCAGGTCAGCGACATCTTCTTAGAGCGTAGACTGGGCTGTGATACCAACTGATACAGGCGAAAGCGTGAACAAATGAAAGGGTTCAAATACAATTCATTGATTCTGTGAATACTCAAATTGTAATAACCTTTATCTATTCATTGATTCGTTAGAATACCTAATAATTAGAATAATCGTTATGTAAACAATTACTTAAATAAGAAAATAAAAACCTAACACTATACTAATGTGCTGATTTGAAACAAAAGAAACATATAATAGGTCTTTTAGAATATTCCTTCATCATTTGTTTACGCTTCCACCCTCATTGGCTGGTATCAGAACCCAGTCTACGCTCCAAAAAGTTGCATCTGACCCGACATATTTCATGGGAATGATATAGTTTGGATCTGTTAACAAATCTACTTGTTGACCAAAACAATGGTTGTGTTTTAGACCCAACAAATGAAGTTGTTGGAGATGACCAGCCAACGGCCTAAGGGACAAAATTCTATATCAAGATTCGAGGGAGAATCTTCTCGACCCCTAGGAGAATGATAAAGAAACATTCTACAAGGCCCATTATATGTTTCTTTTGTTTTAAGTCAGCCCATTAATATAGTGTTAGACTTTTATTTTCTTATTTAATTCGTTTACATCAGAAGAAGTAGGGGATTTGACTATGAACTTATAACGTTGAGATGTTTCTCAATTATTCCAATTATTCGGTATTTTAACGAATCAACGAATAGTTAAATGTTATTACAATTTGAGTATTTGCAGAATCAACGAATTATATTTGAAACTCTTTCATTCATTCACGCTTCTGCCTATATCACAATTCTTAAGTTTGCTAATAAGATAATCTTGTAGTATTAAAATTTTGGTCTCAAATAATATGTAAAGCACATTCTTAAGCGACACTATGTGTGAAGGGAAATAAAAATATATAAATAAATAAAAGAAGAAGAAGGACAAAAGTAACCCCTTTATAATTTTAAGGGTGAAATTGGTAGGTACCCAAAAATACAGATAGTTAAAAAGGATATTATGGGGGGTTAATTTCACAAATCGTCCCCCAATCTTTGAGCTAAGTCTCGATTTCATCCCCAACCTTTGTTAAGACATACCAAGCCCCCAACCTTTGAAAAATACGCACAAATCGTCCCTTTTTACACTTTTCCACAAAATTTTTAACAAAAAGACGATGATACCCCGGAAATCTTTTAAAATTTTTTAACAAATGTTTAAAAATAATAAAAAAATGTTTAAAAACCAACTCACCCCACCCCACGCACCCTTCTCCTCTCCGGCGGCCACAAATGGGGGTGAATCCCTTCCAATTTGATGTCGTTCTCTAGCAACACAAATGCTGCCGGCAGCTTTTGTGCTGGCGGCATAAATGGGGGATTCACCTCCCATTTTTGAGAGAAATGCTGCCATTTTCTGGCAGCACAAATGGGAGGATTCACCCCCCGTTTTTGAGAGAAATGCTGCCAGAAAGTGGCAGCTTTTGCTGCCGATTTCTGGCAGCACAAATGAGGGTAAATCCCCTCCACCATTTCGCTACCGGAAATGGGGGGATTTACCCCCATTTGTGAGTTTAAATGCTGCCGGAAATGGCAGTGAAATCGTTACCATTTCTGGCAGCATTGTTGGGGACGAATGGGGTGTAAGTCCTCCCCCATTCGTTGATTCGTTAGAATACCTAATAATTAGAATAAATTGTTATGTAAACAATTACTTAAATAAGAAAATAAAAGCCTAATACTATACTAATGTGCTGATTTGAAACCAAAAAAAAAAAAAAAAACATATAATGGGTCTTTTAGAATATTCCTTCATCATTTGTTTACGCTTCCACCCACATTGGTTGGTATCAGAACCCAGTCTACCCTCCAAAAAGTTGCATCTGATCCGACATATTTCATTTGAATGATATAGTTTAGATCTGTCAACAAATCTACTTGTTGACCAAAAAAATGGTTGCGTTGTAGACCCAACAAATGAAGTTGCTGGAGATGACCAGACAACGGCCTAAGGGACAAAATTATATATCAATATTCGAGAGAGAATCTTCTCGACCCCTAGGAGAATAATAAAGAAATATTCTACAAGGGCCATTATATGTTTCTTTTGTTTCAAGTCAGCCCATTAATATAGTGTTAGACTTATTTTCTTATTTAAGTCGTTTACGTCAGAAGAAGTGGGGGATTTGACTATGAACTTATAACGTTGAGATGTTTCTCAATTATTCCAATTATTCGGTATTCTAACGAATCAACAAATAGTTAAATATTATTACAATTTGAGTATTCACAGAATCAACAAATTATATTTGAAACTCTTTCATTCATTCATTCACGCTTCCCCTACATCACAACTCTTAATTTTGCTAATAAGATAATCTTGTAGTATTAAAATTTTGGTCTCAAATAATGTGTAAAGCACATTCTTAAAGCGACACTATGTGTGAAGGGAAATAAATAAATATATAAATAAATAGAAGAAAAAGAAGAAGAACAAAAGTAACCCCTTTATAATTTTAAGGGTGGAATTGGCAGGCACCCAAAAATACAGCTAGTTAAAAAGGATATTATGGGGGGTTAATTTCACAAATCGTCCTCAATCTTTGAGCTAAGTTTAGATTTCATCTCCAACCTTTGTTAAGACACACCACAGTCCTCAACTTTTGAAAAATATGCACAAATCGTCCCTTTTTACACTTTTCCACAAAATTTTTAATAAAAAGACGATTATATCCCTCAAACCTTTTAAAATTTTTAAAAAATGTTTAAAAATAATAAAAAAATGTTTAAAAACCAACCCACCCCACCCCACACCACACCACACCACACCACAACCCTTTCCCCTCTTCGGCGGCCATTCCGGCGGCCACAAATGGGGGTGAATCCCCCATTTTGCTGCCTTTCTCTGGCAACACAAATGTTGCCGGCAACTTTTGTGCTGGCAGCACAAATGGGGGGATTCACCCCCTGTTTTTGAGAAAAAGCTGCCGCTTTCTGGCAGCACAAATGGGGGTGAATCCCCTATTTCGTTGCCCTTTCCAGCAGCAAAATGGGGGATTCACCCCTATTTGTGAGTTTAAATACTGCGGGAAATGGCAGCGAAATCACTGCCATTTTCGGCAGCATTTTTGTTGCCAAATGGGGGGTCGGTTTTTTAGTTTTTTTATTATTTTTAAATTTTTTTAAAAAAATTTAAATATTTAAGGGTATAATCTTCATTTTGTTAAAAATTTCATGAAATTGTAGAAATAGGGACGATTTGTATGTATTTATCAAAGGTTTGGGACTATGGGGTGTCTTAAAAAATATTAGGGACGAAACCGATTCTTAACCTAAAGGTTGAGGACGATTTGTGAAATTAACCCTATTACGGGTAATGCAAGAATTTGCACGTGTGGTTTCTAAGAGTTGGATTTTCCTTCCGCATTTGCCTGAACTTCTCAAGAGGTTCTGCTCTCACTACCGATTACTAGCGTCCCAAAGTTGAGTATCCGCCATGGAGGATGCTTTTCCTCTCCGAGGCCGTCTTCTTAATTCTTCCGACGTGCAGGTCGATTTCGTAGATGCTAAAGATCGTTACCCGATTCGCAGCATTAAGCCCCACGGAAGCCAGATGATCAACACGACAAAAATCCGCAATTTTCTGAGTCATCACCCGCGTAAATCAGAAAAAGTTTCGTATCAAGTTTACATGGGTGGACAGTGCATCGGGCTGGAATTGGATCTCGATCATTTTCTCGAATACGTTCAGACAACTTTCAAGCTTCAGAGTATCGGGGATGGAAAAGCTTTAGCTGTTGTTAAAGGAGTCAAGGACAAAGGAGCAGTGGACATCTGTTGCCGGTTTTGTTTGAAATCCTTCCCCTTGCAATTCCATATCCCTTTTTTCTTTTACTTTAGATTAAACTGATGAACTGGTTTTTTCAATTTGCAGATCGTTCGCTGGCAAATGTTTGGGAAGGAATAGCGAATGGAATAGCAGACCAACTGAGTTCAGTTTCCAGTCGCCTCGAGAAAAAGCATTAAGTTTTAAGCAATTGGGGTACGGTCGATCACGATACATTTCGCTTTCTGCATTAATTGGAACTGTTCTAAGAATCTGTAATCTTTGGTATCAACTTTTCTTATACTCCATTTGGTTAAATACCAAAGTTACTATTCCAGTTTCTGGGACGCACGCTAGAACCTTGAATTCAGTCTATAGATCATAAGTCTGCAAAGGGTCTGCAGGGTCAGACAACCTAGCTACAAATTTTCTTAATTAAACATCATCCCCACGTTGTTTGCCCCATAAAATTTCCCTACAAAGGGTTTTGCCTACAAATTAGTCGTTTTCCTAAATATTTTATCATTATAATATTCTTCTAGCGAGCTAGTTGACAATAACTGGTAATGCAAACTGCAGGGAGGAACAACAAAGTTCTCTGTTGGAGGGTGGCACAGATGTTTTAGTTGTAACTGGAATACTGCCTGGACTGGCATCTTCAGACAGGTATAACTTTTCATTGTTGATGTGCAAACAAACAGTGTATATGTTGTAATTTCCAGGGTTATCAATAACTACAAATGCGAAATGCAGGGAGGAAGAAACGGTATATAATGGTGAAGCCGAAATTAAGAGTGATGATATTGGAAAAGTTGAAGAACCATTTATGCGGTACTCTTTTTTTACTTAATATTATAAGCATCATCAAGTGATGAGTGATGATTTTGGGAAAGTCAAGCAAAGGCCAACTGTGATGACATACTCTTTATTTATTCAATAAAAAAGCATCAACAAGCGATGATTATGGGAAATCTTGTGCATATGAAGCCATTTCCAAACACTTTATAGTAGTCATCTCATGGCGTACATCTTTTTATGCATCATAATGTGTAACGGCAGGAACAACGTAACGGCAGAGCAAGATCAAGATGAGATTGAGAGCGATGACACTGACGAGTTTTATAAGGAAGCATTGATAAGGTATTCTTTATTACCCAATGAAGAAGCATTAATCAGTGTTAATTTAGGGAAACCTCATGCATTTGAGAAAATCCAACCAATTCATAGTCATGACACTAGACAAATCATTAGGACAATACAATTATTTGATTGACAAATGATTCATGTAACAACAGGAACAACATAAAGGAAAAGAATGGTGGAGCTGAGATTGAGAGTGATGATTCTGGAAAGGTTAAAGAAGCGCTGATGAGGTATACTTTATTTACTCAAAGAAGCATCAATTAGTAATGATTTGGGAAATCTTGTTTGCTGGGGGCATTTTTTAATCAATTCGCAATCATCTCACCGCATACATCATTTCAGAAATTATAATGAGGTTCTCATTATCTATGTGCTTCCGATCTCGTCAACTTTTTTGACCAAAGGCTATGTAGTTCCATGTTTCTGAATAATTACATACTGAAATTATCCCAATGTCCTGAATATACGTGTGAATAAGTATATATAAAGCTACACGGAGAATGGAAGTCTCTAGTACATATAGCAATATCAAAGTTAAGCTAATGGAAAGTAGCTGAGGCGCCAAATCTGATATGTGCTTTATGATATGCGTAACAGTGCATCGTTTTACTCTACATCCTTATGCAACAGGCTTGAAGCTAAGGTTGACACTGACGATCCTTTGATGCCTAAAATAGTGAGGCCATCAAATTTGAGCTACCAGTTTGTTCCAACATTTATACTGCAGCTTATTTTTTGGGTTACCCCTGTAAATAGTGTTTTGAAATCATGGCTGTTGCTGTAAATGGTTGACAACAACTACGATGCACACTGCAGGGCTCCTTTAAAGCACAATGCGTTTGTCTTAGTCCAAAGTGCAGTGTTGGAATCTCTAAACAAGTAAGACTTCCAACTTTTCATTTAATAAAAGCATAATCCAGATAACCAAACATATAGCCAATGTATGTGCTTTATCACTCTCACAAGTCAACATAGTATATTTTCCACTGAAACTTACTTTGGTAATCCTTAGTTTTCTTTTAATCTCACAAGTAGTTGTTCGGAAAGGTTCTTCAGAGCACCAGTTAACATGATCTGGTAATAGGTATTGTATGTAACTCCTTTGTTTCCAAGTAATACGGGAACTCTCAAGTCTATTTGGAGAACTTTCTAAGCAATTCACGATCATCATTGTGTGCATCATCTGTGACAACAGGAACAACGCTAAGGAAGGTCAAGCTGAGGTTAGGAGCAGATCAATTTTCAAAAGGCTGAACTTAAAGAAGTGAAGTCGTCATTGAGGTACCTGTTGTTGAACTAAATTAACACCAATAAACTACTAATGCAAAACTGGGCGGAACAAGCAATATCTTTACAAGAGATCAATATCGATGCTTTAGCCAAAAGTATAACGTTGGCATCCTTCAGTGGGTACCTGTTCATTTTTTGACTTCCCATTCTCTAACAGTACACTTTCTTTATATGTTGCTATATATTTTCATGGTTATAATTGAAATTTAAAGAATATATAAGTTAACAGTATGTATTTAGGTTGAATATAGTTAAGAACCATTTTAAGTTTCTTTGTTTATATGTGAAACCGATAACCAGTTACTAGAAGATTCTGGAAAGTAACTATAAACCCCTCATGATAGAAAAGCAGACACAAGCTCTCTAAGAAACAAGGCATGGACTCAAGTTCTCTAAGCAAATGCATAAGTTCTATATGTAAATGTGTGAGTTCTCTTACATATGTCTTATTTGTTTAGTTGAGAACATAAACAGGTTCCATTTTCAGTAGGCAGTGGTTTAGTTTAAATCTTTATTTTTGCCATGCAATATGGGAAATCTTTTGCATATTTGAGTATCATTGTGTAAAAGGAACGGCGTAAAGGAAGAGAATGGTCAAGCCAAGATTAAGAGTGAATGATTCTGGAAAGGTTAAAGAAGCATTGATGATGTATCTTTATTTACTCAATTAAGAACCAACAGTGGGTAAAATTTGGGAAATGTCGAGCATTTGGAGCAATTTCCTACCAACTCATAGTCATCTCACTGCTTAAATCTTTTTATGAATCATTGTGCTACAGCATGAGCAACGTAAAGGAAGAGCGTGGTCAAGCTGACATTGAGAGTGACAATTCTGGAGGGTTTTATAACAAAGAATCAATAAGGTATTCTTCATTACCCAATAAAGAAGCATCAATGAGTGATAATTTTGGAAACCTCATGCATTTGGAACAATTTCCAACCATTATCACAGCATAAATCCTTTTATGCATCACTGTGGAACAACAGTAAAAACATAAAGGACAAGAATGGTCGAGACCAGATTGAGAGTGATGATTCTAGAAAGGTCAAAGAAACATTGATAAAGTACTGCTAATTTACTAAAGAGAATCATCAATGAGTAAGGATTTGGGAAATGTTGTGTATTAGGAGCTCTTTTAATCAATTTATCATAATCATCTCTCTGCATATGTTGTTTCACAATGAGGTAATCGCCATATATGTGCTCCTAGTACGCATCAGCTATTTTAGAACAAAGGCTAAGTAATTCGATGCTTCTGAATTGCCTATTGTCAGTGGTTAGAAAATTTCCCTAGGTCATGATATACATAATGCTCTACTGATGTGAGGTACACCTCAAGCCTGAGCACAACTAGCCATACGCTTTGCATTTAGGATGACTATAGAGAATATAATCTAGGTAATCACACACGTGTATGAACACCCAACATTTATGTTTTAATATCACTCTCGGAAGATGCAGCAAGTGAACAAATTAGTTTCCCGTGAAGCTTATTAAGTCTTTGTTCAGAATGTTTCAAAACACAAATTGACAAAATTGGTGATACATAAGTTGTGTACGTTAGTTCCTTTCTTTCGACATGTGGAAACTCTCGAGTGTATTTTCTAACCAATTTACTGTCACTATGGTGTGCGTCATCTGTGACAATAGGAACAACCTGAAGGAAGATAGTGGTCAGGTTGAGGTCAAGAGCGAAGATTTTGGGAAGATTAAAAGAGTGAGGACATCAATGATGAGGTACCCCTCTTGTATTTGGGGATATAAGTTTCCTGCCTTTATACAGATCGACATCCTTTTTTATTGTGTCAATAAATTTAAATTTGTTTATGGAGTGATTCCGCTTCAACATGCTGTTCTATTGCTACTTGGCATTTTCACTGTGCTTCTATGTGAGTTTTTTTTTTTCTTTTTCCACACTGTTTCCGCATGATATTTTAAAAAATAAACGAGCATAACAATATAAATGTATAGATTATGTCAAGTTTCTTTATTTATATGTGAAGAGAGATCAATAGCTAGTTACAAGATTTTGGAATGTATGAATGCGTGAGTTATCTTCTGTGTTTATAGTTCAGAACATAAATTGTCTACTTCACTAGGCAGTACTGATGTTGTTCAACTCTTGCCCTGCAATAGTGAAATCTTTTGCATATTATGCATCATTGTATAACAGGAGGAGCATAGAAGAAGAAGAAAATGATCAAGCTGAAATTAGGAGTAACGATGCTAGACAGGTTATAGAAGCATTGATGAGGTACTCTTTATTTACTGAATAAATTTCAAACTAGTGAGGATTTTGGGAAATCTCAAGCTCTTGGACCAGTATCGAACAAATTCATAATCATCTCTAGATACATCTTTTTATGCATCAATTGTGTAATAATAGGAACAGTGTAAAGAAAGAGAACAGTCAAGCAAAGACTAAGAGAGACAATACTCAAGAGGTTGTAGAAGCACTGAGGTACTGTTTATTTGCTCATTTATCATTATATAACGAGTGATGATTTTGTGCAATCTGATGCAAATGGAGCAACTTCCAATCAATTAATACTCATTTCACGGCAACATCCTTTTATGCATCATTTTGTAACCGTAGGGACAGCATAAAGGAAGAGAATAGTCAAGCAGATATTCATAGTGACGATGCTCCAAAGGTTAAAGAAACAATATTGACGATGTATTCTTTCTTTATAAATAAAGAAGCATGAGAGAGTGATAACAACAGGAATTGTCCAGTGAGATTAACAGTGATGATTCTGTAAAACTTAAAGAAGCATTGATAAGGCATTCTTTATTTACATAAAAGAAGCATAAATGAATAATTATTTGGAAATCATGTACATCGAGAGCATTGGTAACAACTCATGATCACCTGATCACCATGTACATCGTTTTATAGTAGATCGGAATCGTTATATATGTGATCTTAGTAGGCAGCAACATTTTTAGACCAAAGGCTATGTCCTTTGAATAAGTACATATATAAGTTGCAGAAAGGACCAAAGTTCTCCCCTGTAGAGCAATATATACCAGTGTTTTAAGCTATGGTCATCTGACCTTTATTATTATTATTGTTGTTTATTTTTATTTTTTTTTAATAATCTATGTTTTATGATACGCTATTGTGGATCATTTTATGCTATGTCATTATGTGACAACAGAGACAACCTTGAAGCGACGCTCTTCCGATCTGTCGACATGGATGATTCTGTTATGCCTCAAATAGTGAGACCGTCAAAGAGGTACCAGTTCTACACTTTTGTGTTCCAAAATCTTTAGTTGCACTGTTTCACTAAAAAGAGCACTTTTTCATACATAATTGTGTACGTTATCCATATAACACGAGAAATCTTCTGAGTGTATCTGGAGCACTTCCGAACCAATTTGCAGTCATGGTTCTCTCCATCATCTTTAACAACAGGAACAACGCAATGGGAGAGAGGGGTCAAGTTGAGTTTAAGAGCGATAAGTTCGGAAATATTAAAGTAGGGAGTGCATCAACAAGGTATCCATTTTTTTCTTTTCATGCATGCCAACAATTTGAATTAGCTTGCAAGTTTGTTTCGTTTTTCTACATCATTTAAGAGAAATCTCTGTTTTCCGTGTTATCTTCGTATGCAAAATTCTTCAGATTCTCTTCTAAATGAATGTGAATATGTCCAATTGTTTCTAGTGATAATAATACCATCGACATAGACAAGACCATAAACAGGAAACCATGGCTAATAAGAGTGGTGGAGGATTCGACCAAAGGCGCTTGTCCTAGCTGCAAAGGCAACCTTTGCCAGATTATTTGATCCGGGTTCAAGTCACTACTCCCACCCTTATGATACCAAATTGTATTCAAAAAAAGAAATAGAATATTTTAAAAGAAAAAAAATGAGTGGTGGAGGATTTGGAGAACCATTGTCAAGAAATTTGTTTAATTAGACTATAATAAATTAATTATTTAATTTGCATAGAGAAGCCTTTCTTATAAGAGTATCTACTTCTCTCAATATATTAGGATAATATTTATTTACGATTTTTCATTGGGGAATGGGCATAAAAACCATGTGATTCTTTATTTAGGGCCTGAATTACTTTCGCCAGGGCATGATGCAATTCCATCCAGAGATTTACTGGTTGTGAAGATCTTTTTAGGTTCTTAGTAGGCACAATGAGAATGGTTAGAAAGGATAAAGAGAAATAATTGGCAAATGCAAAATTTAATGAGATCGAGATATGACTGTATATACATAATCCATAAGTAAACATAATAATATGATCTGTGTTCTAAAAAGCACGCCTATGCTCAAGACTAGTGTTCAACTTCAACTTCTAGCTAATTCTTGTGCCTATCACGCATTAACCACACTTGGATAACGCTTTTTCATGCTTGATGCTTCTTGGTACACTCATTATAATTTAGGGGGCAATGAAGAACAATTAGCTGATGAAGTGATTTGAATATTTCTTGCCAATGTAGAGTTGTTAGGATTGAATCAAAATCAAAAGTTCACAGGCCAAGATTGAAACTGAATGTAAAATAATATAAGGTGTATTGTTGAAGGATTTGACTTCATTTGCAGTTTTCCTTAGTTGCCCATTTTCTGAAATCAATGGTGAAATTAATGCAGAAATACAGTGGAATTGCGACCACGCAAAACGGAAGGAAATGATGATTATTCAGATGTTCAACACTACAATCGCCAGCGCCAGCACCAAATCCATCACCTCACCCGCCAACGCCATCAGCATTATGACCAGCACCATCACCAAATTCACCATCATCACCACACCCACCACCACCAGCACACCCACCACCACCATCACCAATATGGCATCATACATATCTTCCTATTCTTGTGTGCTTTACTCCTCATTGTTTATGTTTTCCTGCTCTAGTTTTGGGCCGGTCTAGCATCCATTTATGAATGAGTTTGTTTATAAATGAATTTGAAATTCAAACTATTGAGGAAGCTTGCATCACCACTCAAAAGTGGCTTGATCGTGCACCTTCATATATGTGCAATCTTAGGTTTGGAACCATTGTTATTTTATTAGGAACGATCACCTACCAGTGTGTGAATAGGCGGTTAATTGTTGTACAGAGTGAAGTTTTGGGATGTATTTTGTAAAGATGATTTTTCGGCGTCTGGTAGGAGGCCGGTGAGAGATCAAGACTGATGTATTTTGTGTAAAAGAGTTGAACTTGCTAAGGTTCATTCTTGTATTGGATTAATTTTATGTTCTTTGCGCTGTACATTTTTTTTTTAAAGATAATTCTGGTCACGGTACTTTGGCTCATTTTTCAATGAAGTCATTGTACTTTAATTTCCTTTGTTCAAGTTTGTTCAAGTTGCTATACTTTAATTTGGTTTCATAAGATGTCATTATTCCTAATTATGTCACATAAATTAATAGCAATCAATGACATGACTTCTTTTATTATTTTTATACAAGGGGAGGTAAAGGGAAATAGGGGAATGGTTGGTGTGGCTGATTATAATCTCTAAATTTATTTGACATGAATTTTGAACTTTATTTATTTTTTTGTATTATTATTTTTGTTTTTTTGGTTTGTTGGGGGGGGGGGGGTTAGGGGAAATATATTGTGTATATTGAGGTATTATAGAACAGTGATCAGTTTTAATTGGTTTACGTTATATACTTGTCAACCTCATATATGGTGTATATATTAAGAATGTATATCCTTTTTTCTTTTTCTTGTTCTTTTCTTTTTTTCTTTTCTGAAGAAATAAAAAAATTATTCATTGCAATCATAGTCCAAGACTTTATTTTTTGAATGGGAAAATCATATCTCATTGATATTAGAATCATTCATTACGTCAAACTCGGCCTCGTGAAGCCAAAATGGAACTCCAAAAAAAACTACAAGAACTATGAATATCTGAAGCTCTTCGAGTCAACTATATATGCTACCTCATTACCACTTCTTGGAATGAATTGTGCTTTAAAAGAGTTGAACTGACGACTCAAGTCTTTACAGTCTTGGATAATCAATCTGAATTCAGCGTAATCCATCTCATGAGCACTAACCACACCAACGACAACCTTGGCGTCGAGTCGTAGAATAACTTCAGCCTTGCCCAGTAAATGCAGCCAACGCAATGGCTCCTTCAATCCCAAATCTTCTGCTTCCTTCGTGGACTTACAATCTGGGAGATGATGTTTCTAAACACAAAAATTGATTTGAGGAAAAATTAATAAAAAATGTATTTTATTTGAGGTTTGATTTAAAATGTGGTAGGACAAGAATATTTAGTGGTGATAATAGTAATATAAATTATAGTTGTCTATTATGAAAATTTTAAAATTCTCTCTCTCTCTCTTTGTTTTTTTTTTTTTTGGGAGAAAAAAAATCACTCTGATTAATTTCAACTTGAAGTAATAAGATCAACTCTTTAAGCAATACATTCTTTTTTAATATATATATATATATATATGCATATCTTTTTTTTTTTTCCTTTTTCTTTTTTTTTTTCCCCTTCTTAAATCATTGCAACTAGCGTCATTAACTTGTACAAGAGGAACTTCGACATCTGGAAAAGGCGCCTAAAGATCTTTGGCATGCCCTTTGGTGTTTTCACGTCATTTTTAGTTTTCAAAATATTGAAAACTTATTCACTTTCATAATTTTTAAAATGTGGTTTCAAAAATAAAGAAAAAATTTGTAAAGAATACTCTTTTCATTTTGAAAATTGTTAGTGTAAAAATTTGAAAATGACTATCAAAAAGGATCTTACATAAAATAATCAGAATATCAAAATCTATACTAATTCTCTAAGCATTTGAAGAGTGTGTTTACATAAGTTTCAAAACTATTATGTCTACAAAAACTAAAGCAACTACACTGTCATACTAGAGTACAAATTACATAAATAAAATTTATTTGTTGAACCAATAGATAAAACAAAATGATATCTACAACTCCAACAAATATTAGAGCCTTTGATACTACAACTCCAACAGATAAAATAAAATGATATCTACAACTCCAACAGACAAAATTTATTCGTTGAACCAACAGATAAAACAAAATGATATCTACAACTCCAACAAATACTAAAGCCTTTGATATCTACAACTCCAACAAATATTAGAGCCTTCATTAGATCATCAAGTCTAAACATGACATATTGTTAATGAAGTACTTTTATGTGCAGCTCACTCATGATCTCTTAAATTAGATGTCATCTTAATTGCAAAACAATTATTGTGGCTCACTAAATTAGAACTTTGTCGACATGACCCATGATATCAAGAATCTTTAAGCATCCATGCGAAAGTCCTTCAAGTGTATGTCATCATGTCATTATAGGTCACAAATCCATTTCAATCTGGAAATGCTCCAAAGTCTCAAATTTAAAGGACTCAATTTTTATTTGCCACATGGTTATTTGCCACCAAAGATATTCTCTAATTCCTAGACCACCACACATATCTAAATTAGCAAAGATAAAGAAAGTGTAAAATAGAAGGATCCAACTTAAACATAATTCAGAAAAGTAATCCATGCATTAATCAGACAAACACGGACCACCCTCAGATTTAGGCAATCCAATCCATTACCCCTTTAACAATGAAATGGGAACACAAACAGTTACCATATAGTGAAAATTCTTCAAGTTCATCTCTCTTCAATTCATAGCCGCGATCAGTTTCCACTAAATATTTAGCATATATATATATATATATTTTTTAATTTAGCATACTTGATTGAAGTCTTAACTCTAATAGTCCCACTCAAAAAAAAAAAATTAGAATCCCATCTATCAGTTACTAATTATATTCCCAACATAAAAATTCAATATGAAAAAATGAAAATTAGAATCCCATAAAACAAAACTCAATCAGCAGTTTAGCACAAAAAAGGCTGACATTTTCAAGGTCCAGAATTCTTTATCACATTCTAAGTTTCAGGACAAACAAAAATGTAATTTTCTTAAAGCAACACAACACTTCAATGAAGATCTGAAAGAATCTATTTAAAGTTTTTGGTCAAATAAAAAACTAATAGGTAAGTATTCAAAGCACATACAAAATAAAATCAATCATTGTAGTAAATTATTCTAAAACTACAAATATATGCAATCCATTAACATTTTCTTATAAATGAGTCCACCAATCATTCCTAGCAAAAGCACATGACAAACTACCGCCTCAAGCTCTCTACTACGTAGCTTGCATACCAATCTTTGCACAAGTAAAAACATGGGATAGAGTGAGCAAATGATTCAGTACACTCAAGGTATATAATATTAGAATTGATAATACCAAGACAGGAGGGAAAATCCCGCCAACCCTCTTGTCTACATGATAAATGTTAGAGAAGCTATGACCAAAAACATGAAGAAAAATAACATACTTGAAACGCTGGATTGCTTCATATAGGCCTTTGTAACATGAAGGAACTCATTGATTGCAACATCGTTGTTCTCAATTCCTTGTTTGATTGATGGCTAACAAAATATTAGCAATATATGATGAAATAAAAATTTCCACAGTTTAATTAAACATGGTGGAAGCGAATCAATGCTCTATAAGTATCTACTAAGAAAGAAAATAAATCTGAGAGAAACATGAAGAAAGACAACACTGGAGAAACTCTAAGAATCGCATAATAAGCTATCAGTCAGAGACGAATTGAATCAAAGAATTTTCAGTAAATAAAATTTAATTAAATAAATGAAGACAGAGAGAACAATAATAGATATCAAGAGCAGTTACCGCGAGGACTTCTTTCACAGTAATAGGGCATTAGCTGAAGCCGTGGATATTTTGAAGACTCAACTTTCCAATCAGCTATACTTTGGAAAAACAATAAAAAATTACAAATTAAAAATTCCCAAGAAACACCAAAAAAAATGGATCACCAAAAGAAAGGCCAGAAATTCATGGTATATACCTGCTTCGAGTGTTGCTAGAGAACCCCAATTATCATCAGTCTCTCACTCTTTTTCCCTCAATTTGTCTCTTCACGCTGATCTGGGGAAAGATTTCACTAAGGGAGAACCTCATATTGACAAAAGGTCAGAAAAATGTTCAGAAGTCTTTCCGAATTCTCGTATTAGCAAGCTTGAAAGTAATAGAATACCTTATTATTGTTTGTTGGAAACTTGCAGCACAAAAAAAAAAAAAAAAAATTATAGGGATTGACAGATATGGGTGAAGAAGTCAGACCCCCATTGGCACCAGTGATTGAAGAAGATGATCGAAAGAAGCATTTGGGAAGGAAATTCATGGTTAAATTAACATGAATTTAACCATGAAACTATTATTATATGTATTATTATAAAGAAGAAGAAGATAACCAAAAGAAGCATTTGGGGAGAAAGTTTTTATTAAAATCACATAAGTTAATTTAACATTTATTGTTTAATTATAAATAATGAGAAATGCAATCAGAATAAATGATAAAATACAGATATAGAGTCGAGTAGATATAGAGTCCTAGAGGAAGACAAATGTAGATGAGTAAAAATCACAATAATAAAAAATAATAAAATACAGATATAGAGTCCAGTAAATATAAAGTCCTAGGGAAAAACAATTAGAATAAATGATAAATAATGAAAAATACAGATAAAATTTCAAGATATGTCTTGAAATTAAGTTATTTTAATATTTATTTTTTAATTACCCTTAATGAGAAGAGTCCTTCTATTCGTAAAAATTTTTTTACGAAACGGGATAATTTCACCATCTTACCAGATGTTACTTTTCCTCAATCGCACAATACACATGGGCAATATGGTCAAAGGGACAATTGGATAAATAGGCTAGTTTTGAGGATAGTTATGGAAAAATGGCAAAATACTTAAGACTTTGGAAAAGTGGCAATTTTATTGGGTAAAATTACACATACACCCTTCTTGCAAAAATGGCAAAAATAATTAGATGGTTGTGATTTTGTGTAGTACACTTATATCAATGGCCCAAATTGAAAGATGTGAAATGAGTAAATTAAAAGACACAACGGGTATTTTATTTTACACAATAGACATTCATAGTTGGAGGGAAACAACTACACAATGGTCATTTATGGTTGGAGAGAAACAAAAGAAGCTGGCAAATCATTAAACTCATCTTCCTGTATTGGCACCCAACGTCAAGAAATTTATTCCGTACATGCAGAATTTTTCCAGCAACTAAGGTGATGTCTTTAAGCTTAAACTGGTCAGGTAACCCATAATTGTAGAAATACTACGTTTAGATTATATAGAAATGTAGAATTTAATTAAATGTAGAATTTTTCCAGCAATCAATGAGATAATGTTTAAACTTAAAGTGGCAAAATAATTCGTAATTGTATAATACTACATTGGGATTATATCGAATTGTAGAATTTACTTAAATATTGAATTAGTCAGCAACCGATGAGATGTGTTTAAATTTAAAGGGTTAAAATAACTCGTAAGTGTACAATTCTACATTTATATTATGACGAATCGTAGAATGCACATAAATGTAGAATTTTTCCACTAACTCAAGTGATGTCGTTAAGTTTAAAGTAACCTGTAATTTTAGAATAATATATTTAGGTTATACCGAATTGTAGAATTTAGTTAAATGTAGAATTTTTTCAGCAACTAATAATATGTGTTTGAGCTTAAAAGGTTAAAGTAACTTGTTAGTGTATTATTCTACATTTATATTACGACAAATTTTAGAATTTACTTAAATATAGAATTTTTCCTGCAACCCAAGCGATGTCATTAAGCTTAAAGTAACTCGTAATTATAGAATACTAGATTTAGGTTATATTAAATGGTAGAATTTAGTTAAATGTAGAATTTTTTCAGCAACCGATGATATGTGTTTAAGCTTAAAGGTTTAAAGTAACTTGTTATTGTATTATTCTACATTTATATTGCGACGAATCGTAGAATTTACTTAAATATAGAATTTTTCAAGCAACTCAAGTGATGTCATTAAGCTTAAAGAAACTTGTATTTTAGAATACTAGATTTAGGTTATACCGAATTGTACATATATGTAGAATTTTTCCAGCAACCGATAAAATGTGTTTAAACTTAAAGGGTTAAAGTAACTCGTAATTATATAATTCTACATTTATGTCATATAAAATTGTAGAATTAACTCAAATGTAGAATTTTTGTAGCAACCCATGTGATGTCCTTAAACTCTAAGTGGTTACACTAACTGTAGAATACTACATTTTAAGTTATATAGAATTGTAGAATTTACATAAAAGTAGAATTTTCCCAGCGACCAATTTGATCTTTTATGGCATACTATCTTAGATGCATCACATAAAAGTAGAATAATACGCTTGAACGGAAAATATATGTAGAATTACACCTAAGGGAATTCTTCTAGTAACGGGTGCAACATGTTTAACCTGCAATATTCATCCCTTACCATCATTAGCGTATGCATAGTTTACATAACATATTCAAAGGTGTATAACATCCCACAGCAAAATGTATAAGCACAAAAGGCTGGACAAAAGAAGTCATATCGAAAGGGTCAAAGGGGTTAGCATTAGGACAAAGATGTGGGAACAGTTTATTGCCACAACAAGTTAACATAATCTTTCACTAGGTTCTTTTCCGGGCATGCTCTGCTGTGTAAGGAGTTCGCTGATATGAACTTTTGGTTGACTTTCTCTTCAGCCGGCTTGCAATACTTGTAATGTCATGAACTGTTGTTTTGTGGTAGACCTTGTTGCCCTTTTCAAATTATTAGCTGCATGAGCGTCATCAAGCTTATTAGATAACTCTGCTAGTATGTCACCATCACCATCGCAGTCACTTATTCTTTGTGCAAATGATTTGGCTCTATCACCACCCGTGCCATCATTTCCAAGTCGAATTAAACGCTCTTCCGATCTCATCAAAACCAAAATTGTTACCATTACTTGCTTCTTCCACTTGTTATCATTATTTGCTTCTTCCACTTATTAAATGAGGCATTGTGTGCATCATAGGATTATAATCCTTTAAGGAGACAAGTTATGAGAATGGACATGCCTAGAACTTTGTCAGTGATCATTGAAATTCTCAAGCACTATGTTGAAATTCACAAGCACTGTGTCCAAATGTTGTAGAGTAATGGGCAAAAAATAAAGCTCTAGGCTGTAGAAGCAATCAGAAAAAAAAAAAAAAAGCAGAAGCTGCACTTGCAAACTTTAAGCAATGACACAATCAATTAACGAAAGCTTATAGATTGAGTAAAAAGTTAAATTCGTGTACATGACATAGGCTATTAATATCTGATGCTACAACTAAAGCTGCCACAAAATCATGTGCTCAATATGGATCTTCACTAACAGCTTTCATCATTGCATGAAAAGTTTTCGTTAAAAAAAGAAAAAAGAATGTCAGTTCAACCCATGTTGGTTTTAAAATCTTCAATAGTTAAAATAAAAATTGATTATTAGCGTAACCCCAAGCTGGGATACCTTGATGAGTAAATTATCTAAAATAGTGATGTCAAATATTGTGTTCAACATAACAGCTTTCCAAAAATCATGAATATCCACAATATATCTGAAGAAAGTTACACAAAAACCTTGAAAGTTCGCAATTTATACAAAGAGATATACATGTATGTATTGGTATAGAGAGAGTCGAATGCCAATTGAAATCCCATGTGGTTGGGGGCATTCAAAGTTAGGTTAGAAGTGACCATATCCGTCTCTATTTAAGCAAATCTAAACTATATAGCTTGAAGGTTTTTATGCCCAATACACTTAGGATCATATATAGATCTAAGCTACAAATCTTTTTTAGGTTATTTGTGGTCTTTTATTTTTTTTAATTATTGTTTTTGGGGGTTAAACAACGTTTCAATTAATCCATGATACAACATTAAAAAAGGTAACAACAATATTATCATATGTTGCAAAACTGAGTATAAAAACCCAAATGACACAATTATGATCCTCGAATGTCGATGTGGAGATCAATAAAAATTGTACTAAGAAATTGAGATGACAACATTAAATACCTTGAAAATTCGTATAACCCCTCAATCTCACTTGTCAGTGGTCAACATGAATGAGTTGGGTATCTCCATAATATGTCAGCCAAATACTCACACCGTAGGTCACCTCCTTAACCACAAATGCGACCTCGTCCAATTAACAAGAATCTGTTGCTTGCACCTTTATGGTTGACATCATGTGATTACTTTTTCCCTCAACAAAATAATCAAGAAGGAATAAGACAACCACAAACCTTATGATCCTTTTGTTGTGTGCTTTTTTCTGACCGAGATGAAAGTACAACGACGCGGGTTGGCATTACAGAGATCAAAAGCAATGGTGGCTTGGTGGGTCGCCGATGCAAGGACAATGGAGAGGATGCAATGGACAATGGTGAAAATTGAGGAATTAGGGTTCTTCAATAGTTTTGACTTTGAAGAGTTATCTGGTACATTTTGGTAATTTCATTAAATTGTATAAGGATATTTTAGTCCAGATAACAATAAATGTCACTTTGTAAATTTGTAGAAATTTTAAGGGTATTTATGTCCATAAATTTCAAATTTAGCCATGGGTGCAAGTGTTAAGAAATTTGGCCATTTTTCCAAATCCAACCTCAAAAAAGGACATTTCTTCCAATTTCCTCTATGGTCAAATCACCTTTTTTTTATGTAAAAATTTTGTAAATATTTAATTTTTATCGAAATTTATTTGTTATAAGTTTCTTTAAGAAATAGATTCTTAATCATCCAAAAAATCACTCGTTGTTTTTTAAAGAAGAAAGTTCATTAAAGTTATTTTAATATTTAAGTTATTTTAATATTTATTTTTTAATTATAAATAATGAGAAATACTTGAGAATAAATAATAAAATGCAGATATAGAGCCTAGTAGATAGATCCGTAGAGGAATACAAATGCAGATGAGTAAAAAATACAAAGATTATTGAAAAAGAAATACAATCAAAATAAAACTCTTAATTATTCAAAGAGATTCTTAAATATCTAAAAAATGGATAATAAAATAAAAACAGAAAGTAGGGAAAAAATTAAAAAAATATAAAAAAAATTAATTGTTATCCAACAGTGACGTCATCAATGACATTATCAGTATTCTTATGATGCCAGACAATAGGAGGGAAATTACAACGCCAGAAAACTTATCTTATTATTAATATATAGATTATATTATTATTAGTATTATTATTCAACCTCGTACTCATGGATGAACACATCCCGTTTATGTATTTCTTTTTATATTAATGTGTTATGTGTTATTATTATATTTTCACTCGTGGGTTGTACGGGAATATCACTTAACATTATGAATGAATTTTTTGATGATGATATGTCAAACTATTTGTGTCAACCCAACACTTTATACAGTAAAAGAGTCGTCTAAAAATATTAACAATACACGAGTAATAAAAAATGTATATGATAAAGCAAATCTCACATATAATTTGTAACTTTACATTTTATACCAACTGATCCCCATATTCTATTTTTTTCAATGTCATCAAACCAACATTTCATAAATTCATACCCCTAAAAAATAAGAAAAATGTTTATACCTTACTCTTTAAGTAATAATAACAAACAAAATTTAAAAATAATTAAAAATAAAAATAAAACAATTTATTCACTACCCTACACCTACCTAACTACTCGTCCCACCCCGCAAATTTAGAACGGGTTGGAGAAATACCCTAATTTTATCACTCTAGCGGCAAAATAAGGGTACCTCATCCCCCCTCCTAAAAAAAAGGAAAAAAATTCATGGACGGTCAACAAATCAATTGAATCACTCGATAGAGATCGCGCTAGTAAAATTATATAATATTTTTATATTGCATGTTATGTGCTATATACTTCCGAATGCCTCGTTGACGAATAAGAAAAAAAATCCAAACTAAAGTATTAATTAACTTCGCTAACAAAATGGACAGAAAAATAAAAAGAAAACTAATTAATAACTAATATAGTTGTAAAGCACCGATTTAAATGCTTAGCTTACAGTTATCAAAAAAAATGTCCATCAAATGAAAATACATAAATTCATAATTGTTCAAAAACTTGTGAATTCATAATAGTGTTTTTCAGTTGTTATCGATTATTTTTATATCAAAGATTTTTGTATACATTTTTCTAATTAAACATTAATGTGGCAAAAACACTATTAAAATGTTATTAAAGACGCCAAGAATCTATTAATTAAATTTATGAACACCTTAATCTATATATTAATTAAAAGAGATTAGTTTGCGGTACCTTTGCACCACAGTTTTTCGGCCAAAAAGTTTGTTAGCGTGGGCTTTGGCGTCTATTTGATTCAGGTTTGGTAAATAGTGCGGTAAAAATTGTCTTTTTTTCTTTAATATTTAAATCCCCAGCGTTTTTGCACTAAATTTGCTCCAATCGTAATCATATTTGACCTTTGGTTTTGTGGACATTGGTTTTCTACAGTTATCTCCTTATCACAAACAGTAACTTTACTCTTTCCTACAATTTCAAAAGACTTTTTTTATAGATCGGAAGAGTGAATGTGGTTCCCCCAATTCCAAATGCATCGTTATCTATTTTTATTTTGAATGCTCTTATCTGCTGTGCTATTTCACCGATGATGCAGAAACAGGGATTCGTTTGATAATTATCTTATTCTTTGGAAGGATGCCCGACAATGGAAGGAGATTGTATATCTCCGGTTTTCTGGTTTGGTATGGTAATGTCTCATATTTTCTTTAATTTTGCATTATTTATCATTAATAGATGTGGGGTTTGTGATTCTTCTTTATCCTATCTTTCGATTAATTTTTTTTATTTTTGATTTATATTTGATTGAACGAAAATTCCGGCGGGATTGAGATGCCTTGTTATTCCTCGCCCAATTTTTAAGAGTTTCTCACTGTGGCTTGCAATGCACAGCCTTCGTTCTTCTCATTTCCCATTTAGTGAGATAGTTGACCGTTGCAATATCTTTTCTTTTTGCTTAATCTCTTAACCTATAGCTCTCTTCTTTGATTTTTTTTTTTTCCATTTAATTCCATGGCACTGCTTTGGAATCTTCTGAAGGATGTTGACGACCGTCGTGTTAAGTCGACCTTTCTGGTCCGTGTTGTGTGGAAGTGGCACGTTCCTTGTCATAATAATCTAAATGATATTTATTCTGTTGAGATGCTTTTTGCTGGCCAGGAGGTAAGTGTTGGAGAGGTATGCTATTTGTGTAATATTTATAATTTGTCTCTATTGCCTTTCCCCTATTTTGTTCTTGGTTACAGCTTATCTTATTGTCATCATTTATTGATGTTTTTGATATTGTTCATTTGGTGTTTACTGATATGGGTGTTTAATTTTTTTTTTTTTTTTTTTCGTTTTCATTGTTACTGATGCTTGGCCAAGCAATGGTCAAGGATCAAGCCACCATAATAATATATTTATAAGAATCTTCTTACCTACATGGAAAATGAATTGAATTTATAAAAGGCTTTCAAGAATTTTTTTTTACTAGTCTGTTTTTAGCCAAGATCATAATTCTAAGTGGGGACACCGAAGCATTACTTGAGAAATTAAGAATCATTACTTAAAATCTAAGTGGGGAACAACTTTTCTGGTTGTCTTTTGTATTTCTTTTTTTCCTGTTTTGTCTTTGTATTTGGAGGTTAATTTTTACCCATAATATCTATATGGTTGCTGATGGGGTAGAACCCTGAAGATTTTGAACAAGAATGGTTCTTGATGATTTTGATGGAATAGATTTAGATGGGTTGTTTACTTTCTCATTCTTTGTAAATGTATTTGTACTTTCTTCGAGACTTTGTAGATTGTATAGGTAGGATGTATCTGTAAATTGTACTTTAGCTTTTTTACTTTGCCATGTAATTTGATTAATATTTTTTGCTACTAAATAAATGTTACTTTTTTGTTATTGATTTCAAACTTGGCACCTTCTGTTTGATAACATGAAATATATATATCGAAATTTTAGTTTCTATCCTACGATTGGAACTGAATTTTTGGCTACTTCTGTTCGTCCAATTTCTAGACTTGATGTTCCTATTTCCTTAAACATATATAATTTTTGGGTTTCACTTATAAGTTATATCTACTAATAGCTGTTTACATGGTCTTCAAGGTAATTGCAGAGCAATTAAACAGTGATTTTTTTATTCTATATGTTTCTCAATTCTTGACTTTGTCTTAACATACCTTTGCAGCTAAATACGCATGTATTACTTTAAATGTTTCTTATCTTCATAAGCTAAACATCAAGGTTAAGGAAATAATTCGCGGAATTCTATTCTAGCTTTTTTTAATGTATTTTAAATAAACGTGAATGGCTTAGTCACACTCTTTTTTAATGATGATATATATTAAATATAACTGGTGAAATAGTATATGTACAACCGGTGTTTTCGATCAATCAAACCAAATGTGTTGTATCTTACAAGTAAATAAATATAAGATGATAAATAGTTCACAATTAACATTATATAGTTAATAAAATATCTATTATTATACAGTGGCCAAGGAGCACTTTATCTAGGCTCGATTTTGTCATATAATAATACTCCGAATCCAATTAACTATATCAAGTATTTCTCCATAATCAGAAAAGAAATAGTTGTAGTTTATATGTGGCTAATCATAGATGAACCTATTTTACATATTAACATTTTTCACAGTTTGTTTTGCTTATTTCTGTGCAACGCACGGGTGATAATCTAGTCTTAGATTATTTAAAAAAAATTAAAAAAAGATCCTCACTAAAAAAAATTTGAAAAGCAATTTTTCCTTGTAAAGATAAGGAATTATGATAGATGAATCACAAATTTAAACCGATAAACCCAAATAGATAAGATAGCTGGTAATATTTTACAGAAGTTACCATTCATCCAACAGAGAGAGAGAGAGAGAGAGAGTGTGTCCTATTCAATCGGAATGACAACTAGAAAAGTAGTTGGAAATTAAAAGAACTAAAAAAAGATAATACAATATTTACCGTACAACGTACACCAGTCAAAAGTGAAAAGACCTAAATATACGTACTTATAGCATTTTTAGCGAGAAAAATAATGTACAACTGTATCACAACTAATTTACTGTATCGCAACTAATTTCTTTATTTTTATATATAGGGTAAAGTTCACAAAAGGTCTCCAACATTTGCAAAAAGTAACAATTTGATATCTAACTTTTTTTTAAAGCATGTAGATCCCTTTCAAAAATTAACACAAAAGATCCCTACGGGCAATTTCTATCCATTTTCACATTTATATGCTTTAAAAAAAACCACCCCTCCCCTCAAGAGTGGCCGCTAGAAATGGTAGCATTCCGATAGCAGTTAGAAATGCAATTGGCCACCGGAAATGGCAAAAAGGGGAGTGAATCCTTCCTCCCCCCAAGTTGTTGTTGAAAATGACACGCAGCAAGTGGGCCCTCTTTTGACAGTTTGAACGGCAGCCAAAGTGCAGCCAGAAATGATAGCAAATTGGGAGGGGGTTCAACCCCCCTTCGGCTGCTGGAACGACAGCCAAAGTGCTATCAGAAATGATAGTAGTCTGCTGCCACCGGAGGTGGGTGGATTGGGTTTTTTTTAATGTTTTTATTATTTTTAAACTTTTTTTTTAAATTAAAAAGTTATGGGGTGCAACGGTCATTTTGTTAGAAAGTTTATGGAATAGTTATGGAAATCTTCAAAAAGGATCTTTCCTACGAATTTGTGAAATGTTGGGACTTAGTAGATCGAAAAAAATGTTAGGAACCCAGCCGATAGTTAACTCAAAGTTTGTGGAAGATTTGTGAAATTAACCCTTTTTCATTTGTTTGTTTATTATTATAATATTTGTTACCTAGTTACATGTTTTTATTTTATTTTATACAAGGGAGAATCAATCACTTTAATAATTTTTTTATTTTAAAGTCAACTTAACGAAATTATATTGGAGGAACCTCAAATACAAGTAACGTTTGTGAGGTGGTTTGAACTTTGAATTATAGTGTAGTGATTAGATGTTTAAATTTCGGATAAAATGGTTCATGTTCAAATCACACTCAACCCTCCTTTAATATCCCTCTCCTCCACTCCCTACTCTCCTTTATATAGAAATAAATAAAAAAGTAATTAATTAATTAATTAATTAATTAAAAAATTTAACGTTTGTGAGGTTTGTACTTTGTCGCCACGCTCGCAAACGTAAAAAGATTGTTGGCATTTTGTTGGGTGGAAATGATCTAGTGCTACTTGATGCCTGCTATTATATCTTATATATACTTCATAGTGCTACTACGTACTAACTATTTTTTTTTTTTTTTGAAACAATTCGTACTAATTTATCGTGAAAATAATCTCGTGCGATCCTTATCCGCTATAAAATGTGCTAAAGAAGTATACAGCTACTTCCTCTATTAATTAATTCGTAGCGTCCTCTTAATATAATCATTTTTTATACGGAAGGTATATTTGCAATATATATCTATTGAGGGTGTATATATAGATAGTTGGCATGTTTAACAATGGTACATTTTATATAAAGAAGCCTAAAATAAAATTGAAGAAAATCAGAATTATTCGTTCAAATTTTACTATATAGTACGTAACTAATTATTAAAACCCTAATTAACGAACTTCTCATTTTGTTAGACCACAAATTGCTTGAAGACCAAGTAAAAAATTTTAATTAATACCTTGACGATGCTCCACCAGAGGAAACCCAATAGACAACATCTTCAAAATTATGGTAATCGATACCATACATACAATCAAATAAAATTTCATAATAAAAAGTATCAACAAGATCTTGCTGTAGAACTAGAATCCAGTTTAGCTCTTTATAAGACAGTCTCATAATGTGACGGTTGTTGCCGCCCAAAAGTATGGGGTCACATGCTTCTTTCTTTTTGGACTATATATATCATGAGCTAGTTTCATAAGAGAATAAGATTCTGATTACATAACATTTCCACGGTATATATCAACAAGCATAACGCAATGAGGACTCATAAACGCACGACTACTCGTAGACAATTTATCAGTTAATTATGCTTGCACACATTGCTTGACACACTCGGCGACTGCGTAAGTATAATAGTTTCCCTTACAAGGAATTATGATGCTTCCAGCAATGGTCACACCGAAAAATGCAAGGAAGAGAAGCATGCAAGAAACTATGTAGCACCAACGCCATATCTTGGCATATTGGAACATAGACAACTTGCGATTTTTTGTAATCAAGTCATCCTTTTCATCTAATATCTTTTTGTACCTGACCGCAATTGCTAGCAAAGCACACAAGTTTAGAACTCCTGCAAGGATGGAGAGGGTTAATGGAACCCAATAATAATCACATTTGTACTTTGTTGGGGGACTATAAGTTGTTGTTAAGATTACTCCCTGGAAGACAAAGTAGTAATTTGCAAGTTGGAAAGCCTCTTTCCGAAGATCCGAAGCTGTCTCTTCAGAGCTCTCTCCTTTCTTCTTCTCTTCAGAGCTTTCTTCTGATCCCTTCTTCTCTTCAGAGCTTTCTTCTCTCTTTTTAACCCTCTCGTCCTTACTGATTTCTTTTCCATTCTTAGCCTCCATTTCTTCTATTTCTTGCATTTTAGAGAGAGAGAGAGAGAGAGGCGCAATTACCAACTAGTGACAGCGTGTTATATAGACAAACCATTGTTCTTGCTATATTAAAATATATATAGTTCATACATGACTAGTTCAACAAATTTAAAATTTGTCAAAGCTATAAAAATAAAAATGCATAAAACAATGAAACAAACTTTCGTTTCATGACAACCAAGTCTGAACCTACCGTATAAAATTGTAAATGCCGGATGGCGATCTGATTATAACGTTTCTATTAATATACAATGGTTAATGATAAAATATGTACACGTAGTGGGATGAATATTACATGTATAAATATGATACAATAAGCAATATATAAAGGCGGGAACTAATAAGTAGTAGTAGTTGTTGTTATTATTATTATTTTATACAAAGGCAGTGTGGTTCAAATTTGGGGACCTTCTGTCTGAAGCGTGAGTATCTAACTATTGCGATACAGTTTGAACTATATGAAGTAATATGTTATTTGAGTCTATATATAATAAACTCAAAAATCATGCTGTTTGGACAAATGTAAAGACAAAATTGTTGACAAAAAGTGATTGAAAATTACCTTATTATATCTCTGCACGTTAATTTCCAACATAAGAGATGAACACATATCAACATGGATAATTAATAAAGTAAATTTTTGTCTACTTTGTCACCATTTTTGTCAACCATCTAGGCCAAATAGAATAATCCTAAACTCAAATGAGTAATTCGATCGGATTAATTGAAAATGGAATCATGTTATTTGATGAACAAAAGTTACAGTAACGGGGTTCAAATTACATTATTATTACTCATGCACAATTCAATGAGAATTCAAAGTTGTTTTAAGGGTAATAAGGTAATTTAAAGTTTCTTTGTTCACTTGTATGTCCAAATATGTTAATTCTTGAAGATGAGTACAAGGATGCCAAAGGTTTATTATTATTATTTTTTTTTTGGAGGAAACAAGGGCGTCAAAGTTAATCCTGCACTAACAAGTCATTATCTTATAGAGGCATGTTAAAGAAGAAAACTCACCCTTACAAACATGAAATCAATAACATAATATAAATGACTACCGACCCGCACACAATATATATTGGAGTCAAGCTATTTAGACATATAGGTAGATAAAAATTATGATTAAAAGGGTTTAAATTACTTTATTTATCCTACATATAACGAGGATCCAAGTCATGTTAAGAGTAATAAAGTAATTTGAACCTCTTTTTGTTATAGTTTTTGTTCACATGTGTTCAAATAGATTAATTCTATAGATTGAGGCAACCCCATAGACTTGTTGTACCCTATATATATACACACATATACACGGGCCCAAACATTTCATAAAGAAATTGAAGAAAATAGAAAAGATAAAGGCCCATTAATTATATTTTTTAATTTCTTGACAAGAGAAAAGAGTCCTTCATTAATTAATATACCATCTCTAGTATGAAAAGATCAAGTAGGGAATACAATATACAGTCATTCAAAGCATCAAACTATTCATATAGCCGTACTAAGTATGCAGAATAAAATTAAAAAAAAAAAGAAAAGAAAAAGAGCTGCCCGTCATTGAAGTACGACTCTCATAGAAGAGTTGCACTTGGAAGTAACAATAATTTTAGGGAGACATGAAAGGTAACGTTCTAGGCGTGACAATTTCATTAGATGATGAAAGAGTGTTGATGTGATAATCATCTAATGAATCTGTGTCAAGTAAGAATGTCAGTTTTTCATGTGACCTTTTCATGTCTCTTTGGAGGGTCTATGTCTCAAGGAAAACGTGTATAGGGATGACTCTGAGAATGTCACTTCCTGTCAGCCCCATACACAAATTCAACCATTTAGCAAGCAACAACCTTTCTTGAATAGACTAGCCCTTGCATCTTCATCTACATGCAAAAGAACCCTTGATCAATTCTAAGAGTATTGACCACACTATTCTTGGTCAATCAATTAAGACTTCTTATGTGAATATTTAGAAATCTCAACTTATTTATTTAATTTGTACTCCAAAATCTATATATGAGTTCTTGATTGGCTAAGAGTATCGACGGGTTATAGCTGCAAATGATGATTATATATTAATTAGAAAGTTAATAGTAAGTCTTCTTAAATTAATCATACGTATGTATATATTTTGTTGCACCAGGTAGCAACCAGGCGGAGGTTGAGGCTCTCAAGTCTCCAAGGAGCACCCAAGCCCAGGGGACCAGTACGGAGCTAGGCTCGAGCCCCGTAAAAAGCACCCAAGCCCAGAAGTCCTTTCCCAAACCCAGTAAGTCTTTCAGGGAGCTGCCAAGCCCCATAGTTCAATAGTTGCCAAGATCTGAAGGCTCTTAGGACCTGCGAAGCTTACATTGTTTTAGGACCGGTTGCTCCTCATGACAGTCGAAATCGGTTGTTGACAGTTGTTAGTTAAGTTAGTTTTAAGACATTATACAAGGTTGTTAGAACTGAAACCTTGAGTTTGTGTTATGTAATAATCTAGGATGGGAGGAGAAACCTATGTTTGGTCTGCTCGCCCCACTGTAAAAGGCCCGAAAGGCCCCTCATGCACCTATAAATGCCAAAGAATGGATCTTCTCCTAACTTTTAAGAGGAAAAACTACCTTAGAGTGAGAAAATATAGAAATCCAGAAGCTGACTCTACTCCCTAGGGGCCCGACTTTCACCTTCCAAAGAGGTAGACACTCCACTTTGTCTAAACTAAACTTCGTCACATTGACTACGTCCCCACTAATCGGAAGCTCATGAAATCTGATGTCAACATATTTCATATGAGATGACAAAGAAGATAGTTATAATCACTTATTCTTATCAAAGTCGATCTTTTAAAACCACGACCAAACTTCAAAACATGGATGTGGCGTGGTATTTGCCAATTCCAATTTTCATAGCCTCAAGCAAAAAAACTTCATCCATTATACCTTCACTTTCTCCTCGACGCCCCCCCCCCAACGTCATGTCTCTAAATCTGTCTTCTCTACTTTCTCCTACCAATTTAGTCATGCCCCACCACAGTTGTTCGTATTGAACAACTAAAAGAAAATAAAGACAAGAATATAGAAAATGAGTAGATTAATTAAACGAGCCCGACCCTCCCAAAATATATTAGTTATTCGAGAAGCCAATAAACTTCCAAATACAACTTTTAGAAGTTGCAGAGTAATAATAATCAATTCATCAATTTTTTTCCAAGGAACACCATCGAAACCTCGGAGTGGATTTTAATTAGTCCTCCTCTATTTATATAATATATTTCCCACTAAACCCCTAAAATGCCTAATAATTAGCAAGAGTAATCCCCAAGGATCTTGACTAATTCTTACTAAAATTATAATAGTTAAATTAATCCTAAAAACTGCAAAATAAATAATAATTGTAAGAGTAATGACATTCTTCCCAAAAAAAAAAGAAAAGGACTCATAACAACCTGCCTGTCAAACTACCGAAGTGGAAAATAATTGGTAGTTACCATATTCATCGACCACGAAAAATTCTAAGGAGAGGTTACTTACACATGCCCCCCTGTTATTAGAGAATCAAGAGGGCCCGCACTCTGATTCCCCAATAATAAGGGGCTATGTGGAGGTGACCTCTTCATAGAAGCACCGCATCAACCACTGTTTAACGAACAAATACGTACTTATAATAAAAGTAACATAAAATACGTATGGAATACATAATGAACTTTAACATAAAGTAAATAAACAAATCATCTAGTGCAACTAACAAATAATACTTTTTTTTTTAATTACGGAGGCTCGTTTTCTTTTATAAATTTGTTAATTTATGAATTAAAACCAATTTTAAATCACATATTCTATAGTACTTATTGAAAATGTTCAAAAATCTCTTAGGTTTTGTGAACAAAATCTCCCATTCCATGTGACTTGCATCGATGATGCAATTTTATCTACAAATTCAGTGAGATTCACAAATCTTCGTTACTTTTTTTTCTTGTCGAATTAGACGGAGAAGAATAAAGCCTCGTTTTATAATGAACAAATCATTGGAAAAGTTGCTTTCATTAAAAATCGAATATTTTTTATTTTTGAACTTCCGAATATTTTAATTGTTAACAGATTTGAGATATATTTATTGATTAGTTACTCATTATTAGCTTAGCAAAGTTATATTAACCAAAGGTGTTGTAAAATATAATCAAATTTCACGATTGGGACTTCTCAGTGCTGACTAAATCACTTTCTAATATTTTATCTTATCCTATATATTTTTTCATATTGTTTTTTTATTTTTTAAATGGTCTATATAGAAGGTAAGTATGTGCTAGACATTACAAGTAACACTAAATTATGAACATAAAAATATTTTATGTTACATCGTACAATTCATTGGAAGTAACAAAATACAGATATTTGTCAAAAAAATTGTATTGGTACCAAGTCACGCTCGACTCACAATGAGAAAAAATGAATATTATTAATTAAATTTATTTATTTGAAGACATCATGTGATCCGAACTCAATTGTCCTTAAAAGAAAATAGATAAATGTATGAATATGTAAGGTTAATTCGAGAAATGTTTGTAAAATAAGTTATTCTTGTCATCTTATATATACAAGTAGTTCCATAAGTCTATTCTATGAATAAGGGAATATTTTCTTTTCTTTAATAAAAAGGAACATTTCATAACTTCACTGTTCCACTATCTCTTAACAACCTAACTACATTTGACTATTTCTAAATTAAATAAAAATAAATTACAATTAATAATAAAAATAAAAATATAGATTCTAACCTTCCTCCCCTTTAAAAAGTACTATTGTCTTAAATGGTGGTGAAAGACAATACGTCGTTTCTTCGTTTCCAATTTATAATTAGAAACGAAGCCTCCTTGGACTTATTTGACCAATTGGAGTTTGGAGTTGGGTCATGTGACGCTAGGCAAAAGAAAATATTTAATTAATGTCTCTTTTTGTTTTATCCCATTTCTTCTAGAGAATAATTGTCATCTTCTGTATTTTGATGTAGAAAACTCCCATGGCAGCATTCTTGAACCTTGCCTATCTCTTGACCAACTGGCGAAGATGGAAATTTCCCATCCAACTTTTTATGATTTCATCCATTTTGTGCATAAACTTCTTCACTTAGACCGTAGTTCCATCATTCTCTTCTCTTCGACCGAATGAATAATCGATAGCTTCAACTTCTTGCTCCAATCATGTGATTTGTACGTAGCTTATTGTCTGGCTCTGATACCAAATTAAATGATACAAACTCAATTGTTATTAAAAGAAAATAGATATGCAGGTTTAATTCGAGGAAATCAGACCCTCCCAAGTATTGGTTTTTCGGGAAAAAACCAACAAAACTCACAACAACAAACATAAAATTGTAAAATAATTCATCCACACCTTTATTCAACATTCATGTCACTTTATATATAATATACAAGTAGTTCCATAAGTGCATTCTATGGATAAAGGAATATTTTCCTAATATAAATGAACATTTTTTATCTCCACTATAACAACCTAACTATATTTGACTATTTCTAAATTAAATAAAAATAAATTACAATTAATACCAAAAATAAAAACATGAACATCACGGTTCGGTTGAAGTGAAGAGTTAGAAATCAAAAGATGCATCGAAACAAGATAAAATAGTGTAGAGAGTGAGAGATAATATGGCTCATAAATAATTTCTAACAAAGATTCGTTTCTACTACTATAAAATTTTTTGGTAAATTTCACGAAAGGTCTCCCCATCTTTACAATATATATATATATATACACACACACACACACACCAATTTCATCCATATTCTTTTTCTTACTGCCTGGGATCCTCACCCTTTCAAAAACTCTCACTAAAGATCCCTACCATCATAATCCATTCATTTTAGCTATTAAATGTTGATAAAATAACAATTCTACCTTCACAAGTAAATAAAGAAAAATCATAGACATAAAAGTGAAAATTCGTAAAAATATATTTTATAAAAAAGCAAAAACAGATATGGTATCTCCACCCACCACACCTATATTTTCCAACCCTGGCGCCACCGGATCTTCCACAACAAGATTAGGGTAGAAGCACACCATTTTATTCTTTACAATTATCAAATATGATTCACAAATTGTTTTTGTTCAAAAATAGAAATAAATTTTGTGAGAAAGAGTGGTTAAAATTTATCTGCTACAAGTGGATCTCCTCATATATGTGGATGTGATGAATTTGATCAGATTCTATTTTACAATAGAAAAAAGTTTTGTGAACATAGCCAAAGAGAAAAATAAAGAAATGCTTTCAGGTAAGAAAAATGAAAAGGGAGTACGTAGAAAAAAGTATAAAAAAGGGGGTGTAAAATTGTCATTTTGTCAACATTTAAGAATGAAGAGAGAGTTTCGGAAGGTCCCAAACCCCAAACGTTGGAGAAAAAATAAGGGTAATTACAGCTACCGTCCCCAACCTTTCAATAATGTTGAGATTACGTCTACAACTTTTGATTTTAGTCCTGGGGGTCCCCAACATTTGTCAAAATCTCCAGCCAAGTCCCTATGGACGGAAACCGTCCAATCTACCATTAATCAATACTTTGATCATGGGTAATTTTGGCAAAACATAAAATAAATATTTTAATTTAAAAAAATAAAATAAATCTTAAAAAAAAGTGGGGCGGGGGCTACCATAATTTCCAACAGCCCTTAAGGCAAATGGCGGTCAGGGGAGGGGAAGTCTCCCCCCTGCTTGCTACTGGAAGGGGAGACTCCCCTCTCTCCCAAAAATTTTTTATGCCATTTCCCCGGAAATTATGGCAGCGGGGTGGGGGAGTCCCCCCCCACCGAGATCGGAGCGTTCCGACAGCAAGCAGAGGGGGAGAATCTCCCCCCATTTTTACTGTCATTTCCGGCGGCCCTTTGGCAGTCAGAAATGGCACAAAAAATTTAGGGGGAGACTTGTTGCTGGAACGCAGCAAGCATGATAGGGGGACTCCCCCCGGCTGCCATTTCTTACAGCCTTTTGGCTGGAGGAAATGGCAGTTACTACTGCCATTTCTAGCAGCCAAAAGGGTTGCCGGAAATTATGGCAGCGGCACTTTTTTTTTTAAGATTTATTTTTTTAAATTAAAATATTCATTTTATGTTTTGCTAAAATTACCCCTGGTCAAAGTATTGACTAACGGCTAGATTGGATGGTTTCCGTCCATAGGGACCTAGCTAGAGATTTTGACAAAGGTTTGAGACCTCTATAACTAAAATCAAAGGTTGTGGACGTAATCTCAATATTGTTGAAAGGTTGGGGACGGAAGCTGTAAATTACCCAAAAAATAAAAATGAAATTACTATATTTTACAAAGATTGTGTACCTTTCATGAAATTTACCCAATTTTTTAAATTACGAATTAGATCATTTTAAAAATCACACGTTAAATTCTATGATACAATTATCCTGGCATGGCCGTGCAGTTTGATCTTCACATTTAGTGAAATTCACAAGATATTTGATACTTTTTTCTTGTCAAATAATAAAATTTTATCAATTTATAAACAAAGAAAAATAAACCCTCATTCTCTTAGAGATGAAGAAATACATAATTGGGGAGAAAAAAAGAAATAAGATCGGAAGAGCGTCAAAAAAGAAATACATAATTGGAAAATTTAATAAAGTAATTCAAGCCAAGTTGTCGTGAGATATAATCAAAGTTCTTGATTTGGCGTTCGCAATTGTTGACAAAACCTACACCCAAGCCTCCAATATCTTACATCATATCCTATACGTTTTCGTGTTAATTTTTATTTATATTATATAAGACCGTCTATATCGAAGGGTAAGTATTTAGTAGACGTGACAAATGGCACTAAAAAATGAAATTTGATATAAAAAAATTATTATATACTACTTTTACATCGTAGAATTCGTTAGGAGTTAGGATTAACAAATACATATATTTATCAAAAATTTGTGTTGGTACCGCCAGGTCACCCTCAATGAGAAAAAGAACACAGTCACCTTTATAATCTGAGCATGTCGTCATTTTGATTGAAGTGAAGAATTTTAGAAGTCAAATGATGTGATATGTTAAGGATTTACAAGTTTTTAATGAAAATATGTCTTAATATTGGGAAGGAAAACTACTAGTAAACTCTTTTTTAGTCATGTCGTGATAGTATATTCTCGCAAGTTTGATTTGTTTTTATTTTTTGCGGTGTTTTTAAGACTCGCAATGGAAAGATGTGATTTTGAATTTTATTTATAAAAATTTTTCTTATTCTTGAAAAATATCCTTTTCAAAATAGTCAAAAATGTAGTTTGGATTGTATTGTAATGATTAGATACTCAAATTTGTTCAAATTTTCAAGAATGATATATGAGTTCGAACTATAAACATCGTTCCTTTAATTTCCCTCGCCGCCCCATCTCCCCTTGTATATTAAAAAAAAATGGTCAAAAAATTGCGGAGACAAATATTTCATATTTCAGTATACCAACAAATTGAGTGTTTACATCTTTCCCTTCCACTTACCTTACTCAAAAGTGCCTCAGGACGGTGGCAAATTTCAAAGCTTCTAGATTTCCAAAAACCCCACTTTTTTCTATTTTTTCTATTTTTTTTTTTTAAGGGAAGGCGTTTGGATCTTGACTTGGGAAAAATTGTAGTATCTGCCCTTAATGTTTAGCCTTATATAAATCCGAGTTAACTACAAGTCTACAATGTAACAGAATAGAGTTCAATTTTAGACATTTCAATTTCATCCACTAAATTCTAGAATAAAAGAGTAAAGAGGTTTAATTCTTCTGATTTCAAAAGACGAACCTAACTACGAATAGCTTGTTAGCCTTCCATTATATTTTCAGTTAGATTTAAAAGAAAAAATTTGTAAATATTTGCATAGTGCTATATTTGAACATGAATTATATAAAATATGATAACCATTTTGGTTTTGAAATAGAAATTGAATGCCATCTATTTCATATAATACCGGCCCAAAATATAATTGTAAAAATAAAGTAGAATCTAAAGTCTAACTGTGAAAACAAACTCAACCTGGCGTGATTTTATTTTGTTTGATTTTATGATTAAAATTTTCAAATTTCTCAAAATTCCTAAAGTATGAGATCATTATATTCATGGCCCCAAATCATGGCTTTTTGGAGGCATACGAGAAAATTAACTTCCTTATATACATATTTTTGAAATCATTGAATCAATTTTTAGAAAAAGAATATTATTTAAAACTTTCGAGAAGGTTTAGTTTTTCAATTACAGATCTGGAGTCGAAAATAGAACCACAATTGATCATTTATTGTTACTAATATCCATTACTTGACTAAGCCAAAAAAGAACTACTTACTTGTTTATCTTGTTCACTGTAAAAATGAAGCTGTAATTAATCCATTCTGAAAAGTTGGAAATTGGAATGGCTACACACTAAAAGTTGAGGACTCATGCAGAAAATTCCCTTCCGTCTGATCTCTGTACCGTTTAAAGGATCAATCGGAGCCAATTTTGAAAACGTCTTCCAGTTTCTTTCTTCTTTCTAAAGGGAATTCCAGTAGAAGTTTTTGATTTAGAACCCGGTGTTTTGTAGTGTAAAGGATGTTGTACAAGTGGTCTGGAGTTTTTGCGCGCATAATATTCGATAAAATTCCCTAACACTAATGGAATCCATTCTTCCTCTTCTCACTCGAATTCGGAATGATACTGGTCATTTCATTGATTTTTCTCTTGAAGAAGTCACTTGCCCTATTCCCAGTCTGAAGCCCGGCGGACGGCGGACGGTTAATTTGTCAAAAATTTTCAAGATTTGCCGCCGTCGTGAATCAGTGAACTGGCAGATTGAGGTTCTGATTGATGAGAAGTTCACTGGACTGACATTGCAAGCCGAAAACTTTTTCCGCTACGTTTTGATCACTTTCAAATACCGGGCTATCGAAAATGACGAATTTATTGTTATTGCTGAAGCAGTTAGTGAAAAGCCAATCGATATCCTTTTTCGCCTCGGGTTCTCTTCTCATTTTTAGCTTCTTTTATGTGCTTAAAAGAATTAGCTTATATGCTATTTTCTTGGAAAGTAATTACTTCGCGTTTTTATTTTTCAGTTGGAATATTGGATCTCTCTTGGGGAGGAATATGCGCTGGAATAGGAGAAGCTCACATGTGATTGCAGAAGCACTTCCCCAGTACTCAGTAAATACGCCACTCAGGTAGCTAATAGATATTTGGTGGTCCATATACTCTTTGTTTATCAATAATTAGAAACTTTGAGGTTGACTGTATTTATGATTTAGCATATTAATTTATTGGATAGAAAACATGGCAGGGAGAGGGGAGATCCTAAGTCCCCGCACAGAGCACCCAAAGACAGTATAAAGAAAAGGTACCCACTTTTTAAAATTTTTTACATTTCCTTGTGCTTCAACAAATTGAAGATTTTCCTGTCTTTTGCCCATACCATTTAGAACAGATTAGTTGCTCGGTGAGAGGGATTGTAGCATCCAAACCGTTAATTATAATAAGTTTTGTATGATGTATGTCATATCTTGTCTTACTTACCAATCACACAGTGAATAGTTCAAGTTCTGGTAGTATGTTATTATCACTTGTGCTTTGTGTCTCTGCAACTTTTGATGCCTTCTTGTTAGGTTACGCAACATGTGTCATGATGTTGATGTCGTCCCTGAAGCTATTGAAAGTTTGGATATGATGAAGTTGCGTACGAGGTATGTACACGTCTCAATCTTTCATAAATGATCATTCTCAATTTTCATATGAACATTGATGTTGAGGAAGTATCTAGGATGGTGACATTACTAGCTGTATATACGTGTTTGCTGTGTAATCATTTTGTAGTCATGAAAAACAGTGCATTGAAAGGGCAGTGCATTGAAAGGGAGCCTGGTTGCTGGAACAAAAGTATAAATTGAAAAAGAGTAAATCTCATTTTCCTGTTGTCCAGAATAGACGGATGTATATGACATATTATTATGCAGTTGGCATAGTTGTAGCAAAATTAATATCAGTAGATTGGGGCATAAGGTTAGCAAATCATTAAATCCATAACTGATTTTTAAACCTTTTTTCCCCTGTGGTTTTTGGTTTTTACGGAGAATCCGAGGTTGCAGATGTTACAGAGTAATATATGTTTATTTGGACTTAATTTGTGACAAACAAAAAATGAAAAACAGGAAGGAAGAAAGTCTCCAACCTGACAGCAGGAAGAAGGTTGAGGTGAAGCCCTCAGGGAGGTACCTGTTTTGTCTTTGTGCTCATCATTTCATTGATTTATCAACATACTCTCTTTAGTTAATGACCATATTGTATATCTACTTGCATTGTTCCTCCACCTTTCTTGACCACAAATGGTCTGTTATAGACTTATAGTGACTAACAAAACTCTTGTCCTTAACTTAAAACCCGAAATGTAGGGAGGAAAAGGGTCAACTGGACAAGTATGCAGATGTTTTTGTTCAGAGCAGAAAAGTGGCGTCACCTGAGAGGTAACATTTCTCACTTCAATGTACAAATGCTTATGTTGATCTTTAGTTACACAGTTGTACTAATGTTGGAATAAAAAGCCAGATTTGTTTTCTTCTGTTTCTGAACTTAAGCAGTTGACTAATTGGCAGTAATGAGATTTACATTGATCTAACGGTTTTACAAGTTCATTAGTATTTTACATTTTATAATTAGGATGTAACGTGAAGCACGAATAAGAACACGAGAGAGGTGGCTGACATGCCACCGCTTATTTCCACTCATTCTAGTACTGTTTGGAAATATACACGGGACGCTGCCAGGGGCTGTGAGTAGATCAGTGGTATAAATTTTGTGTTGAAGGATTTTGTTCCATTGAATTTTTTGCTACATGTTGTCGGTTAGAACATAATGATGAAAGTGATTTAGCCGAACTCAACTTTATCTGGAACAAAGCTTAATTTTTAACATTAACTCCATAGCATTTGTCCACTTTTCTCTACCTCTGTTCTGTGATAGAGAGAGACGCACATAGAACAATAGATAGGCATGTGACACATTCATTCATACTCTGGAGTAAAAGCAGGTCTTTGACTATATAATATCACCTCTTTTATCTCTCTGTGTCCGACTGTTCATGCTTATCAAAAGTGTACATTGGTATGCCTGGTTGCAAAATATAATTTGAGACAATTTGGACTATTGTCTCCTCAAGTCTAACACTTGAAATGAAGCACTGTTTACTAATTTTCTCTTCTTATTTTTGAGTCGTTTAATTTGCAGAACTGATTTTGTTTTTTGTTTGTTATATAATATTTGATATTTTGGCTGATGAGATTGGAATAGTTGCTAAAATACTTATAAAATCTTTACCTGGAATTCTTTCCTGGCATGTTTGGTATGTTCAGACAACATTATTGGACAACATAAAAGAAGAAAAAGGATTTAAAACTGTCCATTTTATAGTGTTATTACAGTTCAGACAGATGCTTTCAGTGCTTATTTTCCTCTAACCAGTGATGTAATTCACGCAGGACGACAACCATTTGCAATCCAGCATTTGCAGGATCCCAACATGAGACATTCAGGACTAGCATGTTGAAAAATTCAAGTTTGACAGAACCAGTTGAGAGAGGGAAATGATTCAGAATACCCTCACCTGCAGCATCTTATGCACAGTATGGAATATGATCATCAGTCTCACTCGTTGAACGCTCCAAACATGGATATTTACAACCATATCTTTTTATTCATATTCTCCTTACTTCTTGTTGGGTTTATCCGCATGCTGCTATTGGGATTCAAATTCACTCTATTATGATGGTGTATACCATGATAAAGAGATTTGCTGTAGTCTTACCATGCTGTTGTTACCACACCTCCAGCTATTTTTCTTGTTAGTGTGTAAACTCTGTAAAAATCTCAATAAAGGATCATGGGCTTGTTCCTACTGTATTATCATCTTTACCACTTCCTTTTAATTAGAAGATATCACTTTAGGTTTTTGTCCTTGTCCACCCCTGAGTCCAGTCAGGATTTGACGCTTGGTGAAGGTAGGTGATCTCATGAGTTGATATCTCCTTGTTGGATGGTCACACATTTCGTGTATGCAAGGTGGCTGTCCAGTTAAGAACTTTTTCGTTTTTGTAGCATGTAACGGTCTTGAAGATGAAATGTATTTGAAATTCTGTTTATTATACTTTTCATTTTCATTAGAGCACAGCTGGCATTAAACTCGAATTTAAATTTTGCCGCCATCTTTTTTTATTTTTTGGGTGGGGGTGTGGAAGGGGGTTGGGGTCTCAAAAGCCTGAGTTAGGGCTTGACTCAGTCATCTCTAAGAGCATCTCTAATGCTCTAATTTATGGACCTAGTCCATTGGAGGAGAGAGAGAGAGTGAAAGAAGATTATTTTAATTAAATATGAATAGAATGAAGTGTAGAGAAAAAAAGTGGGAAAAATGAAAAAGATGAGAGAGATGGAGATAAATTCAAAAATAATGATAAAATAGTAGTTGATTGGGTGAAGGTGATGGTGTTTTTGTGGACCTTACAAGGGATTCAAGAGAGAAAAAGTGAGAAAAAATTGTGTAAATGAGAGAAAAGTGATTAAAAGAAAATGAAAATAGATAAAATTACGGGACTCACGATTTTTGTTGTGTCTCTCTCTCTCTTTCCTCAAATGGACCTAGTGTATTTTTAAGAGCATTAGAGATGCTCTAAATGATCAGGAATGCCTGAGCTTGGTCTCGCGTTTCTTGGGAATGGCTAGCTTTTTTTTTTTTTGTCCACTAAAGTGACATATAAAATTGGTATGAAGAAAACTCAAAGTGATATTTTGTCCTTTTGAGTTTTTTAGTGTGAAAATTTGAAAATATTGAAAACAAGGAAAATGAATCATTCTTTTCTTTTTTTTACTTAATATTTACTTTTGAAAAATAAGATTAAAAATTAATTTAAAAATGAAAACTGAAATATAAAAAGAACAAGTATTTAATTGTTGAATAAAAAAACAAGTAAATGAGAAATTGAATGTTTTATAATTATATACTTTTAATTAATTAATAATGTGAAGTCTACACATTTTTGTACAAACCTACGTGTTAGATAAAAGTTACAACTTATAAGATAACTTTTTCCCTTTCTTAAATTTTAAAACCAACTAAAATTAACATAAACCCGGTTAAAATTGTACAACAATAATTTTGTAAAAATAAAAGATTAAACTAAAAAATAAGGAAAATTATCCTGGAACAAGAAACGGGCTGACCCTGCACCCGTGTCGTCGCAGAGAGCTGCTTAGGCCCGCTCGGTATCCGAGGCTCAGCCCATGTCAAACGGGTCTCAAGCCAGAGCTTCTTACGGGCCAGCCAGCCTAACCGGCGGCTCGTCCTGTTAACCTCAATACTCATGCTCCATGTTTGTTTTGCCCGTACAATAAACAGAGAAGAAATTTAAAATACAATGAGATGACTCATCTGCGTCTCAATTTCTCAAGTATTCCAGCAAAGCGGATGCGGAGATTCTGGATATCTTTGTTCCTTTTGCTTTGATGGGTGCTTTATTAGTGATTGTTGTTCTCTTTTTCTTGTGTGGGCTAGTGAGGACGTTAATTAATGTAGCACCGATTTCGTAACTATGAAGCAATATGGAGAAATTACTGATGAATTATTCAAGATTATCGTCAAAGTGGAGAAATTACTTACTGTCCTTTTATTATTAATTAAGGGCTTTTCGATAATGTTTAATGTATTTATTGACTTCGATGATGATTTCAGCTCGACGGATGAAATATTCTGTTAATATTTGCACAAACCTCTGAACACAACTTTTTCACCGACTAATGACACTGATCTGGAAATGAATGGCGTGTTGGAGTTTGTTCATTCTATAACTTTACCAGAGGCATCAATGTGGGCAAACTTATTTATATCTTTGGGAGTTTTACTTGTCACTGTTATGTTCTCGTTGTTCACTATTGGTTTGTATATCGTGTGCTTGAGAGGACTTGCTGGGATTCTTGGTGAGTTCATGCTGATTCTAATTTTTAAAGATGTTGTGGACAAGAAGTCTACATTGAGTACTTGTTCGATATGTTTTGAAGACTATAATGTTGGAGAGAAGCTCCGAGTTCTACCTTGCCATCATAGTAAGTTTCCTATTATTCTTACTAGATAAGTAGAATTTGTTTACTATTTGATTTTCTTAGTGAGGGAAGTATTTCTGTTGGTACTATCACTTTGCTTTAGAATTTATTTTTAATTCTATTTCATTATTTCTGATGTGGTGCTTCAAAAAAATTTGGCTTGGTTTGTGAACTTTCCTTACCAATGGGATAACCACATTTTTCAATATGTTTATACTAGTAAATTGTAAAAGCAGGGCATTGATGTTGTGAATCTGTTCTTGGGGTTAGGCTGATCCATGATAAGTGGCTGCTTGTAGGTCACTTTATACATCTCAGCTACACATTCTCTGGTATAGGCGTTATTCTTCCCTGTGTTGGAAACTGTATTTTCTTGGTGTAAAGAGAGCAAATCTTGAGGGTATTCCACATACCCTGGTACTAGATAAGATCTTTGACCGTGATGATTGGAATTCTAGACAAGAACGTGGTATAATCTCTCCCCTGCTTCATTCTTGATTTACTGAAGATAGATGATAGATCTAAGCTCCAGGTCGTTAGTGTAGGTGCATATGGTTTGAATCGTGCCAAAAATCATGTTGGATCTTCTTATTCAGGTAGTTTGGAATAACCATGATACTTAATTATTCAAATCTTTTTGGAGACCTGTGAATGTTTGTTTTGCATTGACACTTCCATCATACTTGCTTGCCACTTCATTTTTACTTGTACTATATAACTACGGGACGGCCATGGCCCTCGACCAGTGTGGGCCTGGAGATTTTGAATTTCACAATAATTTCCAAGATGATTTTCCTGTTAAATATTTCATAAAACTAATAAATTTTCATCATTTTGATAAATTAAGCCCTTCGTTTTCAAAAATCAACAGAAATATTACTATGTTTGGACCAGGCAACCTCCATTGTTGTTTAACTCTGTGCATAAAGGTGAAGAAGAGAGCTAGAATCAAACTCTCACCAATGCAGCTTGAGTCTTCTGTATCAACGGATTCAAGCTATTTCCTAGGAATTCGCGCAGACTGGATAGGTTGCATGGAAACCTCAATGGAAACGCGTTTATAAGGTTAGTAGTAGGCGGCTCGAGAGCTCTTACACGTTGGCAGAATAATGCTTTGGATCAGAAACTCTTTCTTGCTTGATGTTTTCCATGTGTATACTTGGTCCGTAAAGTTCTATGGTGTATTGATTGTTTCACTTAACCTATCTCCTGTGTGTCTATTCGGAGAGAGATTTACTATGATGTAACATAAATCTTTAATAGTAGACAGCAAGACAAAGACTTTTATTCATTATGACCAGAAATAAATTGTACATATGGGAGGCCTAAACTATTATTAACATTCTTTATTCGGCTTATGAAGGCAGGAGACGAGAAGTATTCCAACAAAGCGGATTCTAAGGTTATGGGTACTTTTTTGCCTTTTCTTGATGGGTGCTTCCACATCCATTGGTAATCAGCTTGTTTTGACTGGAATATCTCTTTCTCGTATGGTGAGTTCGATCTCTGTTTTTCACCTTTTTAGGAGGGGCGGTAAGTTATGTAGCACAGATTTCATAATCAGGAAGCCGTGTAGAGAAATTACGATGAATCATTCAAGATTATCATCCAAGTGGAGAAATTACTGACCGTCCTGTTTAGCTAAGCTTTTATTTTTATTTTTTATTTTTTTCCTTTTTGGACACAACTTGTCCACTGACTAATGACAATGATTCGCAAATGAATGGTGGGTTGGAGTTTGTTCATTCTACAACTTTACCGGAGGTATAACTATGGGCAAACTTCTTGAAGTATTTGAGAGTTTTTCTTCTCATTGTCATAGTCTCATTGTACATAATTGGTTTTTACATCGATTGCTTGAGAGGACGTGCTGAGATTATTGATGAATCCATGCCAATAGTAATTTATAAAGCTGTTGCGGACGCCAAGTCTACATCAAGTGCCTGTTCGATATGTTTTGAAGACTATAATTTTGGAGAGAAGCTTAGAGTCCTACCTTGCCACCATAGTAAGTCTCCTATTGTTCTTACTAGATTTTGTATATTATTTGATATGCCGAATTAATTAGGGAAGTATCCTGTTGGTACCATTAGAATTTAATTTTTGTTCTATTTCATTATTTCCGATGTGGCACTTCAAAAAATTTGGACAGATTTCCACGCTAGTTGTCTTGATCCGTGGCTGATATCAAGTAGAAGAATCTGTCCAGTTTGCAACTTGACGTCTCTATTTGCACGAGGAATACCTGCCGAGATGAAAAAAATGGAAGAATGATTGCTGAAATGATAACAGACTTTACATATAGAGCTTTTCTTTCAATGCAGTGCCATTTGATCTTTGACCAGTTCGTTTCCCTTACAATTCATTATGTTCCAGAAGAGTTTCTTTGCCTTTGTGGTTTCTGGTGGTTTCAACTCATTTCGTGCCTTGTTGCAAGCATTCGATCTTCATACCGTCTGCTTCAAATTGCGCTAAAACTGAAAAAGTTGTGCAACAAGAAGGATGCATTGAGGTTGGTCGATGGTACGTTTGCCCAGCGTGTGAAGATATGGTGCTTGTCTGTGGGGATTAGTTCATTTGGCCATGATAGTATATTTCACTACTGTTCTGATATTATTTAACATCCGCTGGGGGGGGTTAAGCTTGGTTTCTTTCCCTCCTCTTAGTTGCTTATATTTTGCTTTGCTTTTGATTCAGATAAAACTTGTTTGATGATATTCCTAAATGGAGTTTAAAACTAGTCAGCAACAAACGTCAAGTGGTCATGTGAATGTGAGGCATCTGTACTCAGAATGTAGCAAGTTAAAGCTAACCAATTTGTTGGTAGTGCACCTAAGGGCATTTCATCTTTGAATGAGCTCACATATACTTGTGTAAATTGTCACATTTTTCGCTTTCAATTCTATGTATAGGGACGTTAGGCTTATAAACTTCGACAATGACGACTAGGGAGAGGAGAATGAATCAAGGGAATTTGACATCTTTGGTATTTCAAGAAGCCTCTTAGTGGTAGGTGTGTTTCAAACCCGAGGCCTTACGTCCGAGATGTGAGTATCTAACAGTTATAGTACAATTTGAATATCATTTGCTTCACAAGATTCACTGACCTGACTTAAGTGATACTTGAAAAATGACCTCGAGTTTTATCAGACCTAATTTTCTACGCTTTGAACGAACCCCAAAAAGGTACAAGAAAAAGAAAACTCTCAATGTGCTAGGCTTATCAATTCATTTGTGCATAGAAGGAGAGAAAAACATCTATATTTATAGGGTTAATTAACACGGAAGACAAGAAAATTCCTTTTCAATTTTGGATTGTTTTAGTAACATACCAAACACAGGATTCCTTTGCACTTGATTGGAACATTTAACAACGCTAATAGGAGAATGCCGGCCAAAAGAGACAGCGTAAAACGGGAGCCAACGGTGTTCACATTTTGGAGAGGAAGACTAAGAGCTATAGAATGCAGTGAAGATTACGAGCTAGTAATTTGCAAGTTGAAAAGCTTCTTTTTACAATCCATGAATTTGATCTTCCACTTCCTGGCCTTTTCTTTGCGTGCTCACACTCTTCTAATTCCCCGGCAGTTATACTACTATTTGGAACACAAAGATTCCACTTACACGCCATTAATTTCGTGCCATGTCTCTAGGATCTATCCTCTGAGTTGAGATCGAAAATAAAACGCATCATGGCTCATGGCCCTCGACTAGTGGGGCCCGTGTTTTTGGATTTCACAATAACTTCTTGAGAAAAGATATTACTACAAAACCTTTTACAAAAACTCTTACGCACACCCGGTCAATTGACAAAAATACCCCTTTTGGAAAACAAACAAAGTTTTATAACAATCATATTGTTATGGCATAAAGTTTTCAAAAAACTTTACAACAAATAGAAGAAATATCATTTCTATATACTTGTAGTGTCAGTACTGACCATATTGATATGGTCATTATTTTATATGGATGTTCGCATGGATTAAATGGTTTTGTTATTCTAACATTGTTGTGGGTTGTGAAGACTAAGTCCAAGATAGTGTAGAGGTTTAGTTTATCCATTTTGTTTAGTTTGTTACCAACTTTATCCATCTATGCATGTTGTTCATTATTCTAGCTTGTTTGTTATTTGGCTCCTATAAATAGAGGAGGCAAGAATGAAATAAAGGACAACGAAATATGTGAAAGATCTTTATCTTCTATCTCTTCGCTTATCTCTTAAGTTTCTTGTATTCTAGTTATTTCTACTTCTACCCATATCACATATATGATGGCAAAATCAGCATATCGCTTGGTACCAAGAAAGGAATCAACAATCTATTTTCTCTGGGGTGGTTTCACGAGCTGTTCATGTTATTGTTCAGCATAAACATAATCTAGAACAATAAAGAGAAAAATACATACACGATTATGTTATGCATTATGTATTAAGACATCATGGAAATTCAAACTTCTCAAGATGAATTTGAAGAGTTTAAAGAATCAAAATAAAATTTTTCAGGAGAAGTTGTTTATGAAAAAAGACTACAAAAAATTCTTGAAAAGGATTTCACTCTAAAACCTGGAAAAGCTTTCAAAAGAAAAACTTTTCTTTCAAAAATATTTCAAAAACAAAGAAATGTTTATTATGACATATCTTACAAAGAATTTACTTTATATGTCTAACATGCATATAACAGAACAAGTACTTTTTGCATGGGAAAGAGGACATTAAACAAATAAAACAAAAGGTAGATTTTTTTTGGAAAGAAAAAATTTATACTGGATAACAATTGGAGCTGTTAAAGTTTAACTTAAAAGCACATTATCAGCCCATTTAGATTAACTAATCAAAATGGCTATAGTTGACAATCGTATTCAAAATCTGACTGAAGGATGTCTGGGTATCATTCAAGGAAATTTAGTTTGTGGTAAACCTCAGTTTACCATACACCAAAAATTTCCATATCACGTCATGACACAGATATTGATGGCAAATTATTATTTGTTCATGATTATTACAGAATGGATCTTGTTAAGCCTAACAATGTACCTTTCTCCATTACTTATCTTATTAGTTATGATATTCATAATAGTCATAACAATGCTGTAATTGAAGCAGACAAAAGAATAACATATTGAACCAGAGTTTATAGACTATCTTGAGATAAAGGAAATTGAGCTTGATATTCTTACTCAATCTGACAGTAACTAGAGTTTAGATTTAAGGCCAAAACCCTTACTCAAAACTCAAGACAGACTACTTCTTAAGGGTAAATCGAGCACAAATCCTTTGAAGCGGGAGGATAAACAAAAAGAAAAAATTAAAGAAAATGAGTCCCAACTTACTATAAGTTTGAAAGAACTCCACCAAAAAATTGATGAGATGAGCAAATACTTAAAATAAGCTTTGATTCATGACTGAAAATATTAAGATTAGTAATATTTATGATGAAATCAAAGGACCAAAAGAACATGTTACTCATCTTAGGCAGATCTTGACTCCATGAGGAAAGAAATAAGATCTATTACACCAGATCTCAATACTGCTATGGAAAAAATAGCAGTGGTTATTACTGCTACTATTAAACAGGAAATAGCTGGAAAACAACCAGTCTCACAACCTCAAGTCACATTAAATGTCACATTCCTACAAGAAATGAGACATTTTGGATAATTTGAATCAGGAACTTCCAATTTGAGAATGCTTACGGTATCTTTAAGTATCCTAAATGAAATTTCTCAGAAGAAAAATAGAAGAGGATTACCAAACTGTTAATGAGCTCAGTACACTCAATGTTCTCTTATCTTTTAAAGATGAAGAATTAGAAAGAATTACATCTTATTGTAGACAACTAACTCTTCTTGAAGAACAGAAAGAACAACTTTTCTATGTTAAACAGAATGTACCAATGGAAGATGAGCCTGAGTAAAAAAACCTCAGAAGACTCAGAACCAGATGAGATTGAAGTAACAATCCCACGAAGACTTATAGTTGGTAGAATTGGAGGAATTGTCATAAGTTATTCTAAAATCAAGGTAGAATCACGAGAAGAACCATCCTATGGAAAGGAAAAAGAGTTATTGGTGATAATACCCCCAGACCACCTAGAGGTATTCAGGTAATGAACTCAGAAGAAAATATTCCTTTAAGTTTTATCCCTAAAACTGTAGGACATACATCACAAATTTTGGGTCTTGACTGTGTTACTGATACTAGTAAATGAATCAAAGAATGGTTTAGTAATCTAGCTATGGCTATGATTGGAAATCGACAGTTAACTAAAGAAGAAGTTTCAGCTTGGAATTATATCAAGGCACCAACTAGAGGAAATGTTAGGAATTTCTTAGAAACTCTAACTAATGAGCAAGTCAATGCACTTTGGCTTGAAGCCTCAATAGAAAACAAAATCAATCTAATCCTACTAGGTTTATTACTAGCATTGTTGGAAAAATCTTTCAGATTTTTACTGGGCAGACTTATATTTAACCACTGAAAAGATTGAAAATGTTAAAATGCAACTTGAAAGGATCCAAATCTATGATTTAGATTACTTTGATCAATACTAATGTGAATACCAGAAATTATTATTTTTACTTGGTAATCTTGATGAATTCCCAGGATATGTTGAGAAGTTTTTGGCAAAACTACCACCTCCACATAATACTGAAATAATTAGAAGGTTTAATGAAGCTATTAACCTCCAAACAGAAGATAAATTTCATCTGATGGCTAAAGGATCCATAGGATTGGTTATTACTACAGTCAAGAATTACATGAGTATTGCCCTAGGAAAAAGAAGAATTGTAGATGATGGATCTGTAATGAATAGGGACACTATACAAATGAGTGCCCAACGAGAAAGGAAAATGACCAATGGGTTAATCTCTTCAAAGAATTCGATCAGCAAGGATTTTACCAAGTAGAAGATCCCAGTGATCAAGAAAGTCCATACTACCCTACAGAGGTATCTACTGAAAACACTTCATCAGAATCAGAAGATGAGTATCTTCAAACTAGGTACCAAAACATATGGTTATATTACTAAACCCAATTCAATTTATATATTTTATGTAAGTTGAATTTTGATGGTTATCACAAATACACTATTAATACTTCTGTTGATATAGGAGCAAGTATGTATATAGCATCAAAGAGGATTATACTTAAAGAACATTGGGTAAATTCTGATAGAACAATTAGTGTCAAGATTGCAAATCAGTCATATGTGAAAGTTAACAAAGTTGTTAAAAATACAGACATCGAAATAAAAGATTTGAGTAACAAGTCTTATTATTTCAAGATTCCATATATTTACCAAAGTGAAATAGGAATATATCTTATTCTTGGTAACAACTTATATTCGATGTATAAAAAATGTATGAAGGATTTAGATGAGATTAGCTTTGGAATACAAGGAAGACAAATATGGATAAAAAAACAACGTTATGCTGTACGATTCAATCATCTCTAGAATAGATTCCTTGAAATGTACAAAATTAGAGGAAAAGAACAGCCTCTAGTCATCAAAGGAAAAAATATTGTACCAAACAGAATGGTCAATATCTCTTAAGAAGAAGAAGAACAAGGATTTATGATAAATTCTCTCAGAGAACAAATCCTAAAATCCCTCGATGAATGCTGCTAAAAAAATCTACTTGATCCAATCAAGAATAAAGGAAATATGACAACAACAATCAAGCTTAAACAAGACTTCAAAGGGAAGTTAAGAACAAATGCAATGTGTTATTCTCCATAAGATAGACAAGAGTTTGCAGAACAAATCAAAGAGCTACTAGACATGGGAGTTATTGAACCCTCCAAGTCTAACTTTTCTTTACCAGCCTTCATGATAAGAAAAGACACAGAAAAAAGAAGAAATAAAGCCAGGATGGTTGTCAACTACAAAGCAGTTAACACTGCTACTAAAGATGATGCCTACACTATCCTTAACATGGCAAGCATTCTTGTATTAATAAGAGGAAAGCAGGTATTTTCTTCTTTTAATTGTAAATTAATCAGGATTCTATCAAGTGATACTTGGCCCAAGCTCTAGACCTACTACTGTCTTTAGTTGTCTTCAAGGACAATACCAGTGGAAAGTGATTCCATTTGACTTAAAACAAACCCCTAGAATCTTTCAAATGTATATGGATAACATTTTCGGGGAACTGCGAGAATATTGCTGTGTTTACATAGATGATATTCTAGTATTTTTAGATAATAAAAATGATAATGATATACATGTGTTGCAGGTTTTGCAAGCTGCAAAACGTGCTGGAATAGTTCTTTCTAAAAAGAAAGTAGAACTATTCAAAATAAAAATTAAGTATTTAGGGCCAAATGTTGCTTATGGATATAAGGAACTCCAACCCTATATACTTAAGCACATCAATGAATTTCTCGATGAAATTCAAGATATTAAGCAACTGCAAAAATTTCTTCGACGCCTAACATATGCACAGGATTTTATTAGCAGGTTCGCAGAAAAAAAGGGCACCACTCCAAAAGAAGTTAAAGAAGAATGTGCCATGGAAATGTACACATAATGATACAATATATGTTCAAAAGTTGAAAAAGAGTTTGACAACTCTACCATCTCTTTATTATCCTATCCCAAATGATAAGATGATAATCGAAACTGATGCCTCAGAAGATTATTGGGGAGTAGCCCTTAAAGCAAAACCTACTTATAAGGATGAAGAATATTTGAGATCGGAAGATTCAAGCACCTTCTAAGGAGCACAAAAGAATTACCACATAAATGAAAGGAAATCTTAGCTATTAAAAAGGCCATTAAGAAATTCTGTGTTTATGTGATTAGTAATAAATTTCTTGTTAGAACTGATAGTTCTACGTGTAAATCATTTATGAAAACTAACGCTTTTGCAAATTATAAACAAGGATGCCTTATTAGATGACAATATGGTTTAGTCATTATACCTCTGATATTGAAATTATTAAAGGAAAACATAAGTATTTAGCAGACTTTTTAACCAGAGAATTATCTGTTGTTTCTTGCAGGTAAAACTTCTGCTTATGAAGGAATTGGACAACAAAATCCAAGACTTGGAATTTCAAATCCAAGAAAAAAGGATGGAATTAACATTCATGAACACAAAGCTTGAATTCTTCCGATCAACAAAAGGCTATCCTATTTTCAAGATGGGAGGAAGAAAACAAGTCATCCTCAGAGAACTCTGCAGCAACATCAATAGATGAGAATGCTAATCAACAAAATATCTCAATACCTGTATGTGGTAAAGAGATGCAAGCTATGGGAAACCCACAAAAACCTAAAACTAAGAAGGGTATCATCCTTCAAACTAAGTCCAAGGCCTAAAAGCCAAAGACCCATAAACAAGAATTTAGACCACAACAGCCTAAAACTAAGTCTGGTCAAACGGATACATTAGACTTATCATCTGTCCAAAATTCTAATTTATTGGTATCTTTTGATCCTTCTATAGGGTACAAGAAGGTTTATGTGATCTTTGATGGCTCAGATCGCAGATACTATAAAGAATAGAAAACAGTGGAACCCAAAGTTAAAGGACTTCCATCTTAGCACAAGTCCTTCAAAACCTTTCAAGAAGCCCAAAAAGAATACAAATAGTATTGGACAGAAAAGGCCATCAAGTGAGCCCAAAGCTTGTCCAGCACATTACTGATCCACTACTGTTCCCATTGTTCACATCAGGATTCAGACCCAGAGGGCCATCTGGAACGCAGGCAATTAGATCACCCAAGATCCAAGGTGTGATTGAATCACACCAGAGGTTAAGAAAAAGCTATGAAGTTGTTCTCAAAGCCCCTGTACCTATACCAAGCAGATTGATCAATTTTAAGCCTGAAAAAGAAGAAATTACTGAAAAGGAGGCTTCAGTAATCAAAGCACCATTCTACAACTTTGTGAGTCTTGAAGCAGAAGCCAAGGCAATTGGAGATGCTATAGCAAAGTACCCTTTTGCAGGAACTTGTGAAGAATATGGAAAGTTCATATTTTTTCAAGGAGCAGCAACAGAGCTTGTAGCTGAGTCATTCAATTATAGCTTAATCAAGTTCATATATTTTGGCCAAGATGCCAAAGAGATTTTGGCATTAAACCCATCATTTGTGAAATCAGTTCACAAATAGAAAGCTAAGATTCTCAAAACCAATGAGAAGACAATTTTCTTATCAGTAACTAGTACTATTCTGTTTTGGAATTAAGATAACATTTACAAAGGTTATCACTTAATTGAAATTGGAGTAGCTTCAGAAGATAAAGTCTAGGCAACACCAGTTGTTAAAGAATCAATCTAGATTACAGGAGAAATTCTGTAAGCATGGAGATCAAAGTCATTCAGATCATTCTTACACAAAGTTAGAGGGATTAATGCAAATTCCAAGATTAAGGTAAACCACACATCTAAGTTTATCTTAATGACTTCCTCAACCATAAGCCATCTGGAGGAAAATGATGCAAAGAAAATTGCAATCTTTGAAAAACCATTCTATATTGATGAATGGAATGGACCAGATCTTGAAAAAGGACAAATGTGCAGTGCAATAAAAAATGTGCTAGGAACAGACCATGTATATGGACACTGCAATAAAGGAAAAGGAAAAGTAGAGGAGTCTATATCAGAATAGCCTAGTAATACAACTGACTCAGAATGACGCATGCAATGATGTCATCACCAACACTTGGCAAAAAATTATGGTGCCGACACTCTTACTGCTGGTCCACAAAAACAAAATAATGTAGTGTGAGGACCCCTCTATTATGTAAAGTAGATACCCTCGTATCTATAAAAGGAGCACTACTCTCAAAGAAAGAACTTTCGAATTCGAACTATCCTTGAGTTTTTATATAGTTTTTTCATGTTCTCTAGAAACATGAAAGCTTGAAGCTTTCTCTTGTAGAAATCTAGGGCTATAGCCCATTGTGATGTAAAAGAAACAGATAAGGAAGTTATCATCCTTATTCTTTCTTCATAAATAAAGTCCACTTCTTGAAAATTTGCCTTCAAAGATTTGATTTCCCTACCATGTGTACAGATCAACACTTTGTCCATTGTCTTGGCCTTGTTCTTTACTGTTGACAGAAGGTCTTTTGAAAGATTAGTTGCCAGTGGACACCGGGACATAATTGTGAGGCACGACCAGGGAATCCATTTAAGGAAGCATTAACAAGAAGTGCAGTAGACCCAACAAGGAAGACATTCCACTCAACAATAAAAAGGTATAACATAATAATTTCCTAAACTCTAATTCATCTATATGGGTTAAACACTTTGGATTTCTACTTTATCAAAAATTTTGAGAAAAACACTAAAGTATTTGATACTTTTAATCATGCTAAAATTAATGCACCTTATGAAGGTAGATTTTAGTCAATCCTTACCCATTGTTAGTGAGGTTATTCCTCTTAAACAAGAACTTTTAAATACCATATTTCCATTTTGTTTTCGGAATACAACCTTGAAGTTGTTCACTTTTGATAGTAGCAACTATCAAACTCTAAAGTTATATCTCAGATTTACTGAGCAATTAGTTTAAAAAGTTTGATTGAGCAACCATGGCAGAAAATATGCCCGTTTTCTACCCTTTTGATCCCCTTGAACTAAGCGTCACACACCCAAATAATGTTGAGTTTGACAAAGATATAATTCAAGCTATGCCTGTTGAGATGATTTCTAGTAATCCATTTAGACTTCAGGTTCTAATCAGTCAACCTAATCTAGGTCGACATCCTGAGCAGATTCATTGTGCCTCTAATCTTTTCAACCCATATTATCATATGGACATTCTACAACTTGATCAAAGAATTGTAGAAACTAACCAGATTCTTAATAGATTGTGGCAAATAAGACAAAGATCGGAAGAGCACACTGTCTCGCTAAGAATGTTATGAACGAACGGATTAATCAACTCATTGGAGAACGAAACCTTATGCTTATGGCATACGATGATAGAGAATACACTAGTCATCGACGGAAAAGGATTTGCCGTCGGAAATCACCGACAAGCAATTTATCGACGAATTTTTCCGACCACCCATTTCCATTGGCAACTCATTTTTCCGATGGAATTTGGCCATTATCAACCGATTTTGACTGTCGATTCAAGTGTGTTTTCTTGTAGTGGGGGCATTTCCAACGGAAAGTTACTTTTTGTCAAACCTTTCTGATGGCATCTAATAGGCTATCAGAAATTTCCAATAGACGGCATATGTTGTCGTAAATTTTTGTAGGAAGTGGGTAGCTGTCAGAACTTTCCAACGGACAAGTGCTTCCTTCAGAAATTTTTGACAGATCTGCTTGTCTGTGGAAATTTTTGACGGATTTTTCTGACAAAAAGCAAATGCCGTCAGAAATTTTCGACGGAGAAGAAGTTCCGTTAGAAATTTCCAAGGGAATATCCTTTAAGTCAGAAATGCCCTTAGAAATATTTTAATTTGCCTTTGTAATTCTTGAAATTTTTCCTTCTTTATTCTACTAAATTTTTTAAATTGGCAAGGATTTTGGATGAATTGGAAGTAATTTTATTATTCATCCATTTACTTTAATAATATGTTTTAATATGCACAAATGTTTTATAATAAATATATACATAATTTTTAGACTAACAAAAATATATAGAGATATGTTAACTGGTATTAAAAAGATAAAATTTATTCTAAATTTAAAAACGTTACAAAATTAAAATAATATTAACAATCAATTTTTTTAAAGGATAATATTCAGTTAATTAATACATTTCAAGCCACACTAGACAATGTTATAGTATAATATAAATTACTGATGTGAACAAATCACCACCTCACAAATCACATCAACGGTTGATATTGTACTGCACCATTTATATATTATATAGTGTTATAATGATACTAAACGCTTGGTACTTGATTATTCCTAACTTATCCTATATTCATGTTACTTTAAATTTTAGTATTTTGTACAATAATTGAGAGAGAGAGAGAGAGAGAGAGAGAGAGAGAGAGACTTTGAAGTATGTACCAAAGAGCAAAAATAAAGATATTGTCCGTCTTTGAGCAAAAATTCAACGTTACATTATACAATTATATTCGTTAGAAGTAAATAACTTAGAGATGTTTGTCAACGATCTGCGTTGGCACCGAGTCATTCATGATGAAACAAATGGTAGAATTGAACCAAATTATTTATTTCAATATGTTTCATTACTTTGCCCAAAATGAAGAATTAGAAGTCAAAATGATGCAGTCCCATCGAATTGATAGTTAAACTTATGCAATTAAAAATAGAGATGGGGAATTTTCTAAAATCGCCGAATTTAATATGATAAATAATAAAAATGATCATTTTTCATAATGGTCACTTTTTGTTATAAAATATCAATTATACATTTCTCCTCCATCAAATTTACTATGTTAATTTAACAACCAAACCCTAACCCTAAATCAAATTATACCTAACCCCCCCCCCAAAAAAAAAAACCCAAAAAAAAGATAGGAGAGAAGAAGTTCATACCTCGCAGCACCAACCCCATAGGTGGTGTTGCAATTTCGCGATACCACCCCTGGGGTTCAAATTCTTGTGCTGCGATCCCTTGCACTAAGAGACAAGCAAACTAAAGAAGACGGATCAGGGAGGGGGGAGGAGAGAGATGTCGAAGAAGAAATTAAGGTGATGGTGGTGGAGGAAGGTGGAGGGATTGTGGTGGCTAGAGTTTGTTGTCGTGGGAGATGTGACTGTAGAAATTGTAAATTAAAGAAAAGAGTTTTACTCCAAAAAAAAAAAAAAAAGAAGAAGAAGAAGAAACAAAAGAGTCTATAAAAGTGCCATTTTTGCTCATATTTTTGAAAGAGGCCATTTTTCGAAACTACAATTAAAATGTGGCATTTATTTGAATTCCCTCTTAAAAATATTTTAATTCTTGACGTCTTCGAATTTTTTCTGTCATCGTATCCTTCCATTATGCTATAGAGACCACGTTACCTCCATTATAGATAGTACATAGTTATAGAAAAAATAAGAGCCACGTGTGGATTCATAAACTCAAAGTTGAGTTTATTCATAATAGTCTCTATGGGTGGTCTTTGTAACAAATTCCCGTATCCTTCTCAATCAAACTCATGAGATATATGAAAAGCGATAAACACTCCCATCCCAAAGAGACAAGCAAACTAAGAACAACTCCCCTGTTGGTATTTTATTTCTAGTAGCAAATAAGTACCGAGTTGGCCAATCAAAAAGCTACATGTTTATTTAAGGGCTTTACATTGTTATTTAATTTAGGCTTTAGAACTCACATGTAAATTCTTGATGGGCTCTCGAGGGTCACCAAAATTGGAATGGTACATTCGAAAGTTTTGCAATACATATATAAATACTGATGAAACATTAATAAATATATGAAGTTTGAAACTTTTAAAACCTAATCGAAGTCAATGATATATATATATATATCAAGGATTTTATTTTGTCTACACGTATATATATTATTGTGCACGCGTGTATATGTGTCAACCATCTAGGCTACAGGCACCCCACATTTATAACCTAGATGTGTGCCATGTGTTATAGCATGCATAATAACATGCATGTGTGTGTAAAATAAAATTGTCCTTAGAGAAATATTTTTATAATACTTAGTAATACAGCCATGCAATTCTATCTACACATGTAGTGAAATTCAGAAAATCTTCGAGACTTTTTCTCGTCGACTTAGAAGATTTACCAGTTTACTAACGCCTAAAAATAAAGCCGCACTCGGAGGGAAAATATGCATCATTAGAAATTTAATAAAAGTAAATTCAAACCAAAGTTGTCATGAGATAATCAAAGTTCTCGATTGGGCGTTTTATAGTTGACAAAACCTGCCTCGAAAACTCCAACATCTTATCCTATCCATATACTTTCACGTTTATTTTTTATTTATTATTATATTACTATTAAACAGTCTACATGGTAGCATGACAAGTGGCGCCAGATTATGAATTTTTATATAAATAAATTATATATAATGTTACATCGTATCGTGTAGGACTAACAAAATACAGATATTATTATTTATCAAAAATCTGTCATCATCATTTCGATTAAGTGAAGAATTAGAAGTCAAATGATACCATACATTTAACCGATTAAAGGTAAGGAACTAGACGTTTTCATTTTTCAATGAGAATATCGAAAAGAAAAACTATAAGTAAAATCCATATTGAAATCGGGCATGTTCTAGTTTTCAATTTTGAGTTTTTGAACTCATTTTTAGTTCTATATGTGTGTCTTGCGAGTAACTTCTCAAAAAATTGATTTGTTTGTCTAATTATTTTGAGTGTTTTCAATGTTCTAAGGAGAAAATACTTGAAATGGAAAGATGTCGTTTTAAGTTTTCTTCTTTTTTTTTTATTTTTTTATTTTTTAACAAAAGTTTTTCTTGTTCGTCAAAATATCTTGTTCAAAATATTCAAAAAGAAGCAAAGGCAAATTTTTCAATATATCAATTTTGAGTGTGTATATCTTTCTATAATTCCAGTCACTTATTTTACTCAAAAGTGTCTTCATATAAATGACAAAATGAGTAATTATTATATCATTAGAGGACAGTGAAATTCAAAGCTTCTGGATTTTCTTCTTCTTCTTCATCCTTTTTTTTTATTTTAAGGAAAAATTTTCTACATCGATTTTGACTAGGGAAAATTTATAGAATAATGCTATGTAACACCAGAAGTGTTTGACACCGGTCTAGTTGATATCCAATGTGGCATAAAATGATAAGTGAAATTAAATAAATAAACAAATGACCGACTTAATTCAACTTATCATTTAATGCCACTTTGATATAGTGCCAAGCACCAGTGATGCTAAATAGCATTACTCAAATTTATAGTATGTGTCCTTAAAGTTTAGTCTTACATAAATTCGAGTTAGCTACAAGCCTACAATGTAACCAAAAAGAGTTCAACCTCAACATTTTGATTTCATTCTCTGAACTCAAAGTGTAAAGAGGTAATCACGGTTTAATTCTTCCGATTTCAAAAGACGAGCTCAACTACAACTAGCTTGTTAGTGTCCTATTCTATTTCCAATTAGATATTTAGGGGAAAAATGAGCTCATATGAAGTATAAAATATAATTGTTTTAACTCATTTGTTTTTGAAATAGAAATATAGTGCTGATGGAGTGCTAAATCTCTTGTGTTTATAAGAGTCATTGTTCCAAAATGTAATCGCCAAAACAAACTAGAATCTAAAATATAATTGAGTAAACAAACTCGATCTGGTATGGTTTTGATTTTATGAAAATTTTCAAAGTTCTCAAAATTCTTGAAGTATAAGATCCTCATCTTCATGGCCAAAAAATCATGGGTGTTTGGATGCATATTGGAAAATTAACTTCCTCATACATATTTTTGAAATTGCTAAACTCAGTTGTTAGAAAATGAATATTTATAACTTTCAAGTAGGTTTGGTTTTTTAATTTCAGACCTGGAATCAAGAATAAAACCACAGTTGATCGTTACGTCTAGCGAGATTATAATGAGAGATCATTTTTAATTACTACTTGACTACACAAAAAAAGAACTACTTGCTCGTTTGATTTTTTCTATTTTTGTGTACCTGTAAAAGTGAAGTTGTAATTACTTACAAAAAGGGAAAAAATAAAAAAAAAATTTAATTACTTTTAAAGGGGGAGGGTTGTAATTTATCTATTTTGAAAAGTTGGAGATTGGATTGGAATGGCTACACACTACAAGTTGAAGATCCTTGCTGCAAATTCCCGTCCGTATGCAACGATAAAGGATCGGTTGGTGCCAATTTTGAAAAAAAACGTCTTCCAGTGTCTTTCTTCTTTCCGTATGCTCTCGGCTTTCCTTCATTGTTCACTCAGTTTCTCTTCCTGGTTTCAACCTTTGATTTATTTCTTTTGGAGAGATGGATCTTGATTGCATTAGACATGGATACTGCTAAAGGGAATTCCGGTAGAAGTGTTTGATTTTGAATCCGGTGTCTTGTAGTGCAAATGATGTTGTACAAGTGGTCTGGAGTTTTTGCGCGCATAATATTCGATAAAATTCCCTGACACTAATGGAATCTATTCTTCCTCTTGTCACTCGAATTCGGAATGATACTGGTCATTTCATTGATTTTTCTCTTGAAGAAGGCACTTGCCCAATTCCCAGTCTGAAGCCCGGAGGACGGCGGCCGGTTAATTTGTCGAAAATTTTCAACATTTGCCGCCATCGTGGATCAGTGGACTGGCAGATTGACGTTCTGATTGACGAGAAGTTCACGGGGCTGATATTGCAAGCCGAAGACTTTTTCCGCTACGTTTTGATCACTTTCAAATTCCGGGCTATCGAAAATGATGAATTTATTGTTATTGCTGAAGCAGTTAGTGAAAAGCCAATCGACATCCTTTTTCGCCTCGGGTTCTCTTCTCATTTTTAGCTTCTTTTATGTGCTTAAAGGAAATAGGTTATATGCTATTTTCTTGGAAAGTAATTACTTCGCGTTTTTATTTTTCAGTTGGAATATTGGATCTCTCTTGGGGAGCAACGTGCGCTGGAATAGGAGAAGCTCACATGTGATTGCAGAAGCACTTCCCCAGTACTCAGCAAATAAGCCACTGAGGTAGCTAATAGATATTTGGTGGTCCACATACTTTCTGTGTTATCAATAATTAGAAACTTTGAGCTTTACTGTTTTTATGATTTAGCAAATTAATTTATTGGATAGACAACATGGCAGGGAGGGGGGAGATCGTAAGTCCCTGCACAGAGCACCCAAAGACAGTTTAAAGATAAGGTACCACTTTTTAAAATTTTTCACATTTCCTTGTGCTTCAACAAATTGAAGATTTTCCTGTCTTTTGCCCATATCATGTAGAACAGATTAGTTGCTCGGTAAGAGGGATTGGAGCGTCCAAACCATTAATTATAATATGCTCTCGTATGATATATGTCATGTCTTGTCTTACTATCACACAGTGAATAGTTCAAGTTCTGGTAGTAAGTTATATTGTTATTATCTCTTTTGCTTTGTGTCTCTGCAATTTTTATGCCTTCTTGTTAGGTTACGCAACATGTGTCATGATGTTGATGTCGTCCCTGAAGCTATTGAAAGTTTGGATATGATGAAGTTGCGTACGAGGTATGTATGTCTCAATCTTTCATAAACGATCATTCTCAATTTTTGTATGACCATTGATGTTGAGGAAGTATCTAGGATGGTGATATTACTAGCTGTATATTTTTGTTTGCTGTGTAATCATTTTGTAGCCATGAAAAACAGTGCATTGTAAGGGAGCCTGGTTGCAGGAACAAAAGTATAAGCCGAAAAAGAGTACATCTCATTTTCCTGTTGTCAAGAATAGAAGGATGTATTTGACATATTAGTATGTAGTTGGCATAGTTGTAGAAAAATTAATACTCCCTCCGTCCCAAAAAGATATTCCCCTTTCATTTTTCACATAGATTAAGAAAACAGTATTTAGTGTTATTGGAATATACCCTTTGATTTATATAATATTTCACTTTAACTGTTCTTTATTGTTAATTACTATGCACAATAAATGAGGGTCTATTAGAAAACTAAAAAGTTAACTTAGAAAAGGGGAATATAATTTGGGAGGATTAAAATGGAAATGAGGAATATCTTTTTGGGACGGAGAGAGTATCAGTAGATTGGAGCAAAAGATTAGCAAATCATTAAATCCATAACTGATTTTTAAACCTTTTTTCCCCTGTGGTTTTTGGTTCTTAAGGAGCATCCGAGATTGCAGATGTTACAAAGTAATATAGGTTTATTTGGACTTACTTTGTGAGAAAAATGAAAAACAGGAAGGAAGAAAGTCCCCAACCTGACAGCAGGAAGAACGACGAGGTGAAGCCCTCAGGGAGGTACCCATTTTGTCTTTGTGCTCATCATTTCATTGATTTATCAACATACTCTGTTTAATTAATGACCATATTGTAGATCTACTTGCATTGTTCCTCCACCCTAACTTATAGTGACTAACAAAACTCTTGTCCTTAACTTAAAACCCGAAATGTAGAGAGGAAAATTGTCAACCGGACAAGGATGCAGATGTTTTTGTTCAGAGGAGAAAAGTGGCGTTACCTGAGAGCTAGATTTCTCACTTCAATGTACAAATTCTTATGTTTATCTTTAGTTACACAGTCATACCGATGTTGGACTAAAAGGCCAGATTTGTTTTCTTGTGTTACTGAACTTAAGCAGTTGACCAATTGGCAGTAATGAGATTTACATTGTTCTAACAGTTTTACAAGTTCATTAGTATTTTACATTTTATAATTGGGATGTAACGTGAAGCACGAATAAGTACATGAAAGAGGTGGCTGACAGATCACCACTCATTTCCACTCATTCTAGTACTGTTTGGGAATATAAACAGAACGCTGCCAGGGGCTGTGAGTAGATCGGTGGTATAAATTTTGTGTTGAAGGATTTTTTCCATTGAATTTTTTGCTAAATGTTGTTGGTTAGAACATAGTGATGAAAGTGATTTAGCTGAACTCGACTTTATCTGGAACAAAGTTTTAATTTTTATTAATTTTTAACGTTAACTCCATAACATTTGTCCACTGTTCTCTACCTCTGTTCCGTGATAGAGAGAGAAGCACATAGAACAATAGATAGGCATGTGACAGATTTATTCATACTCTGGAGTAAAAGCAGTTCTTTGACTATATAATATCACCTCTTTTTATCTCTCTATGTCAGCCTGTTCGTGCTTATCAAAAGTGTACATATGTATGCCGGGTTGCAAAGTATAATCTGAGGCACTTTGGACTATTGTCTCCTCAAGTCTAACGCTTGAAATGAAGCACTGTTTACTAATTTTCTCCTCTTATTTTTGAGTCATTGAATTTGCAGAACTGATTTTGTTTTTCGTTTGTTATATAATATTTGATATTTTGGCTGATGAAATTGGAATAGTTGCTAAAATACTTTATAAAATCTTTACCTGGAATTCTTTAATTGAGTGTTTGTTATGTTCAGACAACATTATTGGACAACATAAAAGAGGAAAAAGGATTTAAAAATGTCCATTTTATAGTGTTGTTACACTTCAGACAGATGCTTTCAGTGCTTATTTTGCTCTAACCAGTGATGTAATTCACACAGGACGACAAACATTTGCAGTCCAGCATTTGTAGGATCCCAACATGAGACATTCAGGACTAGCATGTTGAAAAATTCAAGTCAGACACAACCAGTTGAGGGAGAGGGAAATGATTCAGAATACTCTCACCTGCAGCGTTTTATGCACAGTATAGAATATGATCATCAGTCTCACTCATTTGACACTCCAAATGTGGATATTTATACCCGTATCTTTTTATTCATATTCTCCTTAGTTCTTGTTGTGTTTATCCACATGCTGCTACCGGGATTCAAATTCACTATCTTATGATGGCGCGTACCGTGATAAATAGATTTGTTGTAGTCTTACCATGCTATTGTTACCCCAGCTCCACCTATTTTTCTTGTTAGTGTGTAAACTCTGTAAAAATCTCAATAAAGGATCATGGGCTTGTTCTTGTTGTATTATTATCTTTACCACTTCCTTTTAATTAGAAGATATCACTTTAGGTGGTTGTCCTTGTCCACCCCCTAGTGAGTCCAGTCATTTGATGCTTGGTGAAGGCATGTGATCTCATGAGTTGATATCTCCTTGTTGGATGGTCACACATTTCATGTATGCAGCGTGGTTGTGCAGTTTAACAACTTTTTCGTTTTTGTAGCATGTAACGATCTTGAAGAGGAAATGTTTTTGAAATTGTGTTTATTATACTTTTCGTTTTCATTAGAGCACAACGGGCAATAAACTCGAATTTGAATTTTACCCCCTTTATTTTATTTATTTTATTTTTTTATTTTATTTTATTTTTTTGGGTTTTGGGGTGGGTGGGTATGTCTGGGCCTCAAAAGTCTGAGTTAGGGCTTGGCTCGTTCCATCTCTAAAAGATTAGGATTGCCTGAGCTTGGGCTCACGTTTCTAGGTCCTAGCTAACTTTTTCTTTTTCTTATTATTTTTTGTCGACTAAAAATGAAAATATTAACTGAATAGAAAACAAATAAATGAGAAATTGAGTGTTTTATAATTATATACTTACTTCTAATTAATTAATTAATAATGTGAAGCCTACACATTTTTGTACAAACCCACGTGTTAAATAAAAGTTACAACTTATAAGATAACATTTTCCCTTTCTTCAATTTTAGAACCAACTAAAATTAACATAAATCGGGTTAAAATTGTACAATAATAATTTTGTAAAAATAAAATATTAAACTGAAAAATAAGGAAAATTATCATGGAAAAAGAAAGGTGCTGACCCTGCACCCGTGTGGTAGCAGTGAGCTGCTCAGGCCAGCTCGGTATCCGAGGCTCAGCCCATGTCAAACGCGTCTCAAGCCAGAGCTTATTACTGGCCAGCCAGCCTAACGCGTGGCTCGTCCTGTTAACATATGTACCCATGCTTCATGTTTGAAGATTTGGTGTTTTACCCTTGCAACAAACAGAAAAGAAATTTAAAATGCAATGAGATCACTCATTTGCATCTCAATTTCTCAAGTATTCCAGCAAAGCGGATGCTGAGGTTCTGGATATCTTTGTGCCTTTTGTCTTCGATGGGTGCTTTATTAGTGAGTGCTGTTCTCTTTTTCTTGTGTGGGCTTATGAGAAAGTTAAGTAATGTAGCACAGATTTCGTAATTATGAAGCAATATGGAGAAATTACTGATGAATTATTCAAGATTATCGTCAAAGTGAAGAAATTACTTAGTGTCCTTTTATTATTATTTAAGGGTTTTTGGATAATGTTTAATGAATCTATTGACTTCGATGGTGATTTCAGCTCGACGGATGAAATATTCTTTTACTCTTTGCACAAACCTCTAGAGTCCGGACACATCTTTTTCCATACCAATGGGATAACCACAATTTTTAGTATGTTTATACTAATAAAAGCAGGGCATTGATGTTGAGAATCTGTTCTTGGGGTTAGGCTGATCCATGATAAGTGGCCGCTTGTAGTTCACTTTATACGTCTCAGCTACACATACTCGTGTGCTCTTCCGATCTATTATTCTTCCCTGTGTTGGAAACTGTATTTTCTTGGTGTAAAGAGAGCAAATCTTGAGGGTATTCCACATACCCTGGTACTAGATAGGATCTTTGACCGTGATGATTGGAATTCTAGACAAGAACGTCGTATAATCTCTCCACTGCTTCATTCTTGATTTATTGCAGAAAGATCTAAGCTCCAGGTCGTTAGTGTAGGTGCATATGGTTTGAATCATGCCAAAAATCATATTGGATCTTCTTATTCAGGTGGTTTGGAATAACCATAATACTTAATTATTCAAATCTTTGTGGAGACCTGTGAATGTTGGTTTTGCATTGACACTTCCATCATACTTGCTTGCCACTTCATTTTTACTTGTACTGTATAACTACAGGCCGGCCATGGGCCTCGACCGGTGGGGGCCTGGAGATTTTGGATTTCAGAAAACTAATAAATTTTCATCATTTTGATAAATTAAGCCTTTCGTTTTCAAAAATAGACAAAAACATTACTATGTTTGGATTGGGTAACCTCCATTGTTGTTTAACTCTGTGCATAAAGGTAAAGAAGAGAGCTAGAGTGAAACTCTCACCAATGCAGCTGAGTCCTCTGTATCAACGCATTCAAGCTATTTCAGAGGAATTAACACTGACTAGATAGGTTGCACGGAAACCTTAATAAAAATGCGTTTATAAGGTTAGTAGTAGGCGGCTTGAGAGCTCTTACATCTTTCGGCAGAATAATGCTTTGGATCAGAAACTCTTTCTTGTTCGATGTTTTCCATGTGTATACCTGATCCGTAAAGTTCTAGTGTATTGGTTGTTTCACTTAACCTATCTCCTGTGTATCCATTCAGAGAGAGAGAGAGAGACTTACTATGATGTAATATAATTCTTTTATATTAGACGGCAAGACAAAGACTTTTTATACATGATAACAAGAAATAAATTGTATATATGGGAGGCCTAAACTATTATTAACATTAGTTCTTTATTTGATTCATGATGAAACAGGAGACAGAAGGTACAATTATTCAAGACTGTCAAAGGTTGCTCCAGCATAGACCAAATTTCTCAATTTATTTTTCTAGAAGACAAGCGAATGAGATTGCTCATTGATCGGAAGAGCTAAAGTTTCACATTTTCATACTAGTTTTAATGTGCAGGAAGAGCCTTTTCCGTTCATAAATAGGAGCTGTCTTATTGTTAATGATATGTTTTTCTTAAGTCAAACTTTTTGTTTTTTGGTAGGTGGGGGTTTTAAAAAGGGGGAAAATATAGGAATGAGTTGCTTTTAACTCTGTTCTTCAAAATCAAGGATCAAAATTTCACTTTGAAAAAATAGGGTATGCCATCCCCTACATGATCTCTCTCTCTCTTTCTCTCTCTCTCTCTACTCTCTGTAACTATACATTGGCACAAATCTGAAACCATCGTTCATCATTTCTGAAATTGCGAAATCTGCAATCTGGATTGCTGGCTTGCCACATTAACACCCTAAATTGCGAATTTTTGGTTTGCTTTAATAATGGAGTTCCTCTTTTCTAGCGAGTTTGGGATTCGAAAACTTAAAGATTGTGTAATTACGGTTTTTGTTTGATTTATGAAATTTGATTTCAGATTGGGGATTTTTTATGATTTCATCCCCAATTAGATGTAGAATTGGGGAACTGATTTTGGGTTTTGTGGTGGTGGCAGTGGCATCATGGTGTGGTGTCGGTGATGGTGGTCATAACCTTGGTTATATTGTGACCGATGAGTTGACTTACGGAGTTGTGACCACTAGGGGTGTGACCTTTTTTTTTTTTTGGTCACTCATCAGTTTTTGCAAATTGCTGGAGACGAGTTGCGACTCACTAGTGTTGTGCTTTGTGTTCTTTGTGGCTCATTGTCTGGCAGGCTGTGACTCACTGTCCGGCGATTTTGAGTCTGCGGTTATGACTCGTCGTGGCTCGCTATTCGGTGATTGTAATTCGTTGTGACTCGCTGGCACATTGGGACTTTGTACCTACCTGATTTTTGAAAATAAATCTTATACATACGTACCTTATTTGTGAACAATATAAAGGTTTTCTCTGTATTTGTGTAATGTTCCCTGTTAAAAAGTGACTAAATGCACAATAGTCACTGAATAAAGTAGACCCATTCAACCAAAGATATCCATTCAAAAGGCCCAACAAAAGTTCCATCTTCTTCCTTTACTCATTTAAAGCCCTAATTGTAAGACTGGCGGGTTAAAGTGGGGTAATTTAACAAGTACAAAACATAAAATTACATATTACCAAAATCACGCCCTTTTCCAAATATTTAAAAAATCAGGTTTTTATTTTCTTAAATCAGGATAGAGAGAGTGAGAGATCATCCCGAAATTGATGTTGCCATATCAAGAATTCAGTTACAAAATATGTAAAAAAATGATTACATATATATCTTTGGCAATGAGTTGTCATTTGAAAGGTACAAAAATCTTTGAGGAATTTAAATCCAAGAATAATATATATTCAGTAATCATAGGCCAAAGGACAAACTAGACACGGTATGTGCTTGTTTCTATCCTCCTAGTTTACCTTAATCGATTAGCTTTGGAAATTTCATACTCAAACTCGTGTTCAGTGTTATAGATGTGACTTCTGTTCAATTCATTTTCTTGAAAATAAAAAGAGATTTGGGATGAACATGTCTTATACCCATTCGATGATGCATCTGCAATTTGCAACCCAAACTAATTGCCTTTTCATTTACCGTTCTTAAATCACCATAACTTGATCTTAATACTGTTATTTCCATCTCTGATTTGTTACCAAATTGAAGAATGGAACGTTCACTCATGAGAGCATTACTAGAATTTAGGTATAACTAGATCATTGATTTTTTTTTTTTTTGGGTGAATATTACAAGGGGGTAGTAGGGTGGGGATTTGAGCGGTGGGAAACTAACTAGGATGCCACTAGACTACACAAGTCTTGGCTAGCTCACTGATTTTGAATTTTACTATTAGGGTTTGTGGTTGTTACATGATGTCTGGTGGTGACATCTATGGTGACAACCTTAGTGATTATGGTGGCATGTCGTCTTGAAAAAAGCGGCGTGTGGTTTTGATGATCTTGATGTTTCAAAAATGGTCGTTATAGTACAGTATGAAAGTCCAATTTTGAGCAAACAACAACACACTTGTGAGTTGTGGCCATGTAGATTTTCTTTAATAGATTTTGTGCCTAATCATTTTATAGTCTTTCACTTGTAAGGTTGTTAGTTGTTTTTCTTTTTAGTAAAAAGAGTTTAGGACTAGAATGTCACGAGCTACTATTGTTGCCAGTCAACTTGCCACAATGTTTCCTTGCTAATACTTACTTTTAGTATATCTCCTTACTATAGGTTTATTAAACTGGTGTGTGCTTCATTTGGTTTGTGCATGTTACTCTAACTTTAGCTATTATTGGATTTTTGTGGTTTTTTATTATGTGTCTAATGTTCTTTGTTTAGTCATTCGTCACTTGTAAGAATTGTCCAAAAAATCTAGAAAACTTTTGGAAGTTGTGTAAATCCAATTTAATTTCTGTCTTAGTTTCTTCTAAATAATCTATGATAATAAAACTTGTGACAGGTTACTGTGGTGTCCGTGACTATCTTTGCAGTGGTTGGTGGTGACTATATACTGTATTGTGGCTAGCTATAATTGAGGTAGTAGAGAAAGGATGTTTGATATGGTCTTGCAGAGATGGTCTTTGTCCTCAAAAAATCACAGTGAAGAAGAACAATATAAGATGGAGGAAATTAGGAAGGAGGCTCAATCTTAAGCAACAAGACATTTAGTGTGATCACCTAGATTTTCAACTTCCTTCGTCATTTGTACATAATACCCTTGTCTTCGCTATAATTATATTGTTGTTAGGTTTGAAGAATGTGCAAGTTGCATCCAAAATTCTTGTAAACATTCCGAATTAATGGTGACTTGGTTTGTGTTAGCAATTGTTATGTGCTTATGTGACAATTTTTGATAAAAAAATTATCTCGTTTACCTTATTGTCCAGTTTGTTTTGTGAAATTCATTATTTATGAAACTAATCATGTACGGAATTCATTATTCTGGAGTTCACTTGCGTGAATTCAGTGGCACAATATTAACTGACACTAACAAGTGTGTTTGTTATTAAAAAAATGTAACAGTAGACTCGATTGTTGAAATCATTTCCATATTAGAATATTTTAAATTTCGAGTATTATAACAGAAAATATTTTTCTTAAAAACATGAAAACTTTTAATTGTTAAGTTTAATGAAATAATTCCCGTTCACAATTTGGAATCAAAACCGTAGGAATTTGTGACAAATATATGGTAACATAACATACAAATAAGAACAAGAATTTAAAACAAACATTAATTAAGAAAAAGAATTTAAAAGGCAAATTTCGCATGATAGGTTGCCCAAATTTATGTTAAATGAGTATAACCAATTTGATTAGGTGATTTTTAAATTTTCAAATTGACCAAAATTTAGGGATTTGGAAATATGTGATTAATGCCGTCTAGCATTTTTTCCTCCCTCTTTCTCTCTCCATCCCTCCTCTATCTATATATTATTTGTTTGTTTAGTTGAAACAAATGACTAAAGAAACCTGGTTTATGCAATTATCAAAAAATGGTCTGATTTGTGAAATATAAAACTGTAAATGCAGGGTACGCTGTAATTTTCCCTTAAAGGGTATCAGAAAGAGAAAATTAGATGATATACATTTTTCTTAATAGGGCTTTGAATTATATAAGTATACTAAAACTAATTATAAATTTACCCTATTTGATTGCAAAACACCCTTATTATTATTTTCTCTTTTTTATTATTTAAATGAAAAATATTGTCATAATTATTAAGTTTAATATTTTTAATTTATTAAAATTACAAACATTCTATAATCCATCATTACTCAAACCCTATAATTATTTACCACTTCTCTTTTTAATCTCAAAACCGTCTCCCCACAACCGCTGCCGGTGGCAACACTACCCACCCACAACATTCAATCGACTTTCTTCAACCACTGTAACCACCATGTTTGAGGAGATTCTCCACGACACTTCAATGGAGAATGAGATCTCGGGGGCGGATGGGGGAGGCAGCGCTGCAAACAGTAGCAGTTGGAACAGGCTGATGTTCACACAGCAGCGGCTGTTGCTAGGTACTGCAGCCGGAAAAATTTTCGGCGAATCTAACCATAAATTTTTTTTATTTTTTTTTTTTTGGTTGAAATTTTTTTCGTGCCTTTCCTTTTCTAGTTAACATCCCATTTTAGATTTTAATTATTTTTCTTACTTCATGATACCATGTTTTTCGAGGTGAGTTTTTTGTTTTTTTTTTTCTTTTTGGATACTGTGTTAACACTATCTCGTGGTTCTTTATTGGATTGTTACCTTATATTTATTGTTTTTTATTTGTTACCATGTTGTTTTTTGTGTTTTTTACAATGGTTTTTTTTTGTGATTTCCAGTTGTTGTTAACGTGATTTTTCCTTTTTTTTTTTGTGATTTCCTGTGGTTGTTACTATTTTTTATATTTTGTCATATGATTTTTTTGTGTTATAATGATTTGTTACCCTTTTTTTTAACGAGATTCGGTTGTTTTGTTACCATATTTTTTCCATGTTACCATTTGATTTTTTTTTTTGGGTTCTGTTGCGTTTTTTAACGGTACATTGGCAAATTAACGGCGGCAGCAGCGGCAGCGATGATAGTGGCTTGGTGGTACTACTTATATATTATTATAAAATTACTAGTTGTATACCTGTTCGTTACACGAAATAGAATAATTAGTATAAAAAAAAGCGCGGTAATTAGAAAAACTAAATAATCACAATTTTATTCCGTATTTTTTACTCATATACATATATTACTAATATATATAAACAGAATCAATCTTAGCTTCTATGGAAGTCAAATATGCAAAATGAGCTAACATGGTGGCTCATACCTTAGCTTCTATGGGTCTTTCTAGTTCTAATTCTTAAGTGTTTTGAGAAGCCCCAAGTTGGCTTGACAATTTTCTTTCCAATGATGTAATAAGTTCTACGATGATGAATGAGAATCAACCATATCTAGAATGGAGAAAGTTACCATAAACGAAAGAAAAATAATGAGCAATTGTCATACCATTGCCATCATTCATTTCACTATTCACATTTGTGGTCGACTAGGTTAATCGAAATGCTGCATACAAAGATATTTATTTATTTTTTTTTTTGAAACATAGATATTTAATTATTTAATTGCTGCATAGAGCAATTTCTATATTGAAATTCTAACAGATCAACTCATAATCTGTGTTAAATACTGAAGTCAACAAATAAGGCATAATTAACATGTTACTTGTACCATTTTGAAAGTAAGGAATTATAGGAAAAAACTTACAAAATTAAACCAATTCGCAAGTAACAATCACAATGCAATATTGTATGCCATTTTTTCTCTTCATTCCTCTCTTCGTTTTAGTCTTCTTCTCTTACTGCACGTAAACAAAATCCAAAATAAAACATAAAATACAAAAAACCAATGCAAACCTCATCATTAAGAGTAAGAAAGAGAAGCACCCAAAAAAAAAAAAAAAAAAAAAGAGAGAACAAAGGAAAAGAGAGAGAAAGAGAGAGAGTAAGAAAGAGATTTTTACCATTGGTTATCTCACTCAATGGCATTCTCGAACCAGAGTTTGGAGAACCGGTAAATAAACTATTTGTTGATGAGACATGCACAATATTTTCCAAAGTAACCCCATGTGACTTTTTGTCCCGTACGAACCGATTCTGAAAAAAGTTGAAGAACATACAAGGAGCATATATATATATATATATATATTGAGAGATAAATTGCAATAAAAAAGAATTTGAGAGAAATAAGAATATGGTTTTAGTATACTGTACAATGAACGATTGAAGCAAAAGTAATAATAATATATAAAATTACAAATATAATTGAATAAGCTTACCTTTTTCATCTCGTGGCCTTTCCCGTCCGTTAGAAATTACAGTGATTTGGTTAACTTCCTCATTGGAATTTAATATGTCTAGTGGATGCGAATAACATAAAAACAGCACGACGTCAATATAAATACGATAATCAATATCCAAACTACCATTAATTATACTTCTTAAGGTGTATTGCATTGAGCTATTCGCTTCAAATAAAGACATTAATTCAAAAAAGCTCAAAAAATGCATAATTCAATGACAGCTATGTACAGATAATACAAACTAAATGGATAAACAATTGAATTCAAAATAACACGTTCCATGTTAATAATCATGAAGCTCCTACCAAACCAATAAACCACCAAAAATCCTAATTACATGACTGTATAATTACATTACACCTAATAGAAAATAAAATCAAAGAAAGAGATGGTGACAGGTGAACCCAGTTTAACCCTTAAATCGTAATAAGTCAAGACACAAAGTTTTGCAATGGCTATTTGGATAGACTCTTTATGTGCTTTTTAAATGAAATGTATTGAAAATACCTGCTTATTTATAGATGTGGAGTTTGTATAATCTAGGAATGTGAATGATAAAGATAAATGAAATAAGTGTAGAGATAAGTGTTGCACTTGGTGAAGAGACGGAGAAAAAATATTTTGCAACTTCTATTGTGAAGATAAATTTGATTAATTTGGAATTATACCTAAAACATGTATGATGATGCTTACACATATCTAATAATATATTTCATATTATTATTATTATTAATTTTTATTTATCTCTGTCCAGTTTTAATTGATGTGTATTGTTGCATGTTGCCTGTTGCAAATCCGTTTAATTTAGAGTCTTGGAAAATATATAAAAAAATGTAAATAATCCATTTAATTGATATGCTTACATGTATCTAAGAATATAATAATGATTATTATTATATAATAAGTGAAGAGATAAAGTCTTAGAAAAAGATAAACGAAATAAGTAAAGAGATAAGTGTTGCAATTGGTGAAGAGATAGAGAAAAAATCTTTTGCAACTTCTAATGTGAAGATAAATTTGATTAATTTGGAATTATATCTAAATAATGTATGGTGATGCTTACACATATCTAATAATATATTTATTATTATTATTATTACCATCATTTTTCTTAAATTTAATTTATCTCCGTTGAGTTTAATTTTTATATTATTTGGATTTATTTCTTTTTTTTGTTTAAATAATTTATGTTATGGTTTTTAGTTGCGACGAAGTCAGTAAATCGTTGGCATTTGATTATTTAATATGTAATTGTTAGAGTTTCTTAAGTTAGTTATTGAGTTGAATTATGTTTACGATTTAAATTATATTATTATTATTAAACAAAAACATGTATCATTTTTCTTAATGTTTAATTTGAAGCTTAAATATATTATTATTTATAGTTAATATAAATGATAAAAAGATATACAAGTACGATTATGCTTAAACATATCTAATAATATAATAATTATTATTATATAATAATAAGTGAAGAGATAGGTGTTGCAATTAGTGAAGAGATGGAGAAAAAATCTTTTGCAACTTCTATTGTGAAGATAAGTTTGATTAATTTGGAATTATATCTAAATCATGTACAGTGATGCTTACATGTATCTAATAGTATATTTCATATTATTATTATCATCATTTTTCTTAAGTTTAACTTATCTTCGTCGAATTATGCTTAATATATAATCTAATTACACGTTATTTTATCTTAATTACATGTATCTAATCTAATTTATCTCCGTCGAATTATGCTTAATATATAATCTAATTACACGTATCTCAATTACACGTATATATCTCAAGGGATGATATGTGCTATTAATCTTGGCTCATGGTATATTAGGTAGCCTTTGGACTTGGACACCACTTGTCCACTAACTAATGACAGTGATGACACCATTTGCAAATGAATGGCGTGCTGGGGTTTTTAAATTCTATAACTTTACCGGACGTATCAACGTGGGGAAACTTCTTTATGTATTTGGTAGTTTTACTCGTCACAGCCATTTTCTCATTGTTCATAACTGGTTTATACATCGAGTCTTTGAGACGACGTCCCACAATTATTGATGAATCCTTGCCAATCGTAATGTATAAAGCTGAACTGGACGACAAGTCTACATTGAGTACATGTACCATATGTTTTGAAGACTATCGTGTTGGAGAGAAGCTCAGAGTTCTGCATTGCCATCATAGTAAGTCTCTTATTGTTTTTACTGGATTCTTTTACTATATTATTTCTGTTGGTACCATCACTTTGCTTTAGAATTTATTTTTTATTCTATTTCATTATTTCTTATGTTGTGCTTCAAAAATCATTGGCTTAGTAACTTCCTGTACCAATGGGACAATCACATTCTTGGGTATGGTTATACTCGTAAAAGCACGGCATTGGTGTTGTGAATCTGTTTTTGGGGTTAGGTTGATCCTTGATAAGTAGCTGGCTATATAGTTCGTCTTTGTTTGTCTCAGCCATACATAATCTGATATAGTACTCGTTCTTTCTCACGTCGGAAACTGCATTTTCTTGTTGCAAAAAGAGCTATTCCACATAGGAAGGTACTAAGATAAGATCTTTGACGTTGACTATTAGGGTTCTAGACAGAAACATGGTATACTGCTCTCTCCCTTGCTTCCTTGATTTAGTTCAGATAGATCTTAAGCTTGAGGTAATGTTAGTGTAGGTGTATATGGTTTGAACCATGCAAAAATCATGTTGGATCTTCTGATTTGTGGCAACTGGTGAATGCTGGTTTTGCATTGACACTTTGATCGTATTTGCTTGCCACATCATTTTTACTTGCAGGGCAAAATCCAATTGTATATTTGCAAAATTTTTAGTATTATTATCAACTTCCATTTAGTGTATATAAAGAACATTTGCTTGTAGTCTCTTCATCATACTGTTTAGAGACGTCTTATCTTGAATTTTGGAGAGGGTTTCATGCTAGTTGTCTTGATCCTTGGCTGGGCGTTGCCAGTACGCCTGATTACCCCTAGCTGGACCGAAATATTAAAAACTCATTTATATGAACACTATTTTTCAAAAGAGTACACAAAGTCAGGTATATTACTAAAAATGTTCAACAAAGAAAAAGCTAATATTAGGCTAAATGTTGTTTTGTCTTTCTTGCTTGGAGGTCGTTGTTGTGTGGCCATAATGTATCTATAAAATCAAGGTACTCAATGGAACAAATTAGAAAATTTTTCATTTAAATAAAGGTATTCACTTAAATCTTCCTATAATCTATAAGTAAAGAACAACTACAACAACCAACTAATGAGCAATCAAAGCACTAAAACCCACAATTCGACAGTTACATTGTAAAATTATTTTTTAATGCTAAAAAATTGCAAGTTTATCAAAAAGTTAATGGAGTAATATTAGTTAAGCTTTTCATCACAATTCATAGTGACTGAATATGGGACGTCAGATTTGGCAGCAAATGCAAAGTAGTCTCAGATAGGAATCCACTTCAGAAGATACAAAGTAGAAACACAAACTAAAACTGAAGGACCCAAATGCATTTAGTCTCTCATCAATTAACTTAGTCAATGCTACTATTTTTGTCTCAACTGCTTATCTCTCAGTCATGACTCACGAGCCGAAAAAAGGAAAAAATAATTTCATCACTCATTATAATTTATAGCGAATACACTATCAAGTGAAAACAAGGATACTACTTTTAGAACTTGCGCTCTAAGTGGTAAATTTATCATATTGTCCATGGCCAAAATTCTAGAGATCCGTGATATAAAAATTTATTGTAGCACAAATTCATGATTTGTTTTCATCACTCTGTGCATTCCAAACTCCAAAGAATCTAATTTTATGGCAAGAATATTTAAGATCATAGTTGGCTATTAGAACTTAGAATTAGATTTTAGAAGTTAGAATTTTTAAATTACCTTCAAAGAATCAAAGTTCAAGCTTTAATTCTTCAAACTTCAAAGATTTTGGACTCTCCGTTCAGTAGGGTTGGCGCCGCGGACCCGCGGTTCTGCTATTGCCCTTAGGAGTCTAGAATGAACCATATCGTGCGGCTGCAGGCCGTGTCGGTGCATGGGTGCCACCATGGACTGGTGGTCGGCAGTGGACTGGAGGTGCAGACGAGCAGGAGGCCAGCCAGGAGCAGAACTATCGTTGTTTTGGTTCAAGAGTTAGGGAATTAGGGATTTCAAATTTCAGAATTACGAACGATCAGAACTTGGGGATTTAGGTTAGTTTTTTTGTTAGGTCGGGTGTAGGTTTATTGGGCTGGCCAGTTGTGAATTTCCCTTACCTTTAGCCGAAAGAAGAAAAAAAAAATTTTTAATTTTTGTTGGACCAGGCCTAAAAATGGGCTGTGCACCGGCCCAGGGTGGCCCTCTGGGTCCGCCCCTAATCACAGAGAAAAATCTATCTAGTTTGAGAACTTGACGTCTTTATTCACCTGAGGAATACCCCCAAGATCATGACATTGAAGTAACTATTGCTGAAATCGTAAAAAACTTTTCCGATAGAGCTTTTTCTTTGCTGGAGTATTATATTGCCTTTTAGATCTTCCTACTCTATACAATTCGCTACAGCCCAAATTTCCTTTGTCCTTTCAGGTCACTTGCACTCATTTTGTCCCTTATTGCAAGCATCCGACTTACTTATCTTTCACTTCAAATCGTGCTAGAAGTGACAAAAGGGTTCAGCGAGATAGATGCATTGAGGTTGGTTGATGGTACATTTGCCCAGCATGTAAAGATGCGGTTCTTCTCTGTGGGGGACAGTTTATATAGCTACGATACTATATTTTGCTGCTATTTGGCTATGTGCAATATGTGTAATTCCATGTTCTGGTCATTAGCAATGGGGAATAAAAGCTCGGTAGCTTGATAGGCATTTATTTGTGATGTTTAATTCCCCTAAATGTGTCGTTAATTATGTAGAATTGTGGTTTAAAATCCGTATTTATATTTAGTTTGATTAATTGCAAGTTTAGATCTAAGATGGGAGCGGAATAGCCCAAGTTGGGATGAGTTTAGATCAACTTTGCATGAATTATATAGTTCGGGGGTCAAAACAAACTAAATTGGAGAATGGATGATAAAGGTGACGCACATAGGCAGCATGCAGCCGCATGGATGCTTGAGCAGAAACATGGCCAGGGAAGTCATGCGGCCTCATGGCTTGGGCATGCGGCCATGTGCTAGCTAAACAGAGATCCATACATGCGGTCGCATGGTTTGTTTTTTGCGAATTTTTTATTTTTTCCTATTTTATTTAGAATTCTTTTTACGGTAAACTTTGTACAGGAATTTTATTCTTTTAGAGTTTTTAGACCTTATATAAAGAGGTCAAGTCTAGTTTTGAGGTGTAAAGTTGCACAATACACAAAATATCATAGAAAATAAGGAGAAAAACACAAAACTTTCAAAGGTTCGTGGATCAAGTTCCAGATTCAAGAATGAGAAGTTTGGTGCAAGAGTTCTTCATCTTATTCAAGATATAATTACCAGATTATGCGCTTTACTTTATTTATTTGTGTTTTTCATTCATGATTTGTAACTAAACTTATTTAAAGTTAGGACGAACGATATAACCTAGTTGGAACTATAATCGTGTTTTTCAAGCTTAATTTATGCAATTAATTTATACGTTAAATTCTTATTGGTGTACTATTTTGTCTTCATCTTTTTGGCTAATTGATGAATGAATCTATACACTTTTATTGAACTCGAGAGAGGAATATTTAAATTAGCTTATACAATAAAAATCATTAATTGAGACAAGACAAAGTGATTTACTTATAGTTAGTGCGATCACCATATGTTAAACTTCGGGGAGGCTTACATGAATTTCTTGTTGATTAATATATTAAGAGGATTGATAACACGCTTACTTAGAGATAAGTGAGAGAGCCTAATTAAATAGAATTAACTAGAATTTCCGGATGAGTAATTAGTTAATTTAGTGAGATTCGATCGTTAACATAGATTAATTGTCACAAGACTAGGTGGACCAATTATGGTGATGTCGTGATTCCTAACATATATCCATCATATAACTCCCTCTAAATCTTTTTATATATCTTATTTGCTTAATTTTATTAATTAACTTGTTATTTTATTTTTGTTTCTTAACAAAACTCAAGATTTGATCATTCAAATAAAGTTAGAACTAATAATTTCGGTATTCGATCTGATCCTCGTGGGAACGATTACCCCGACTCAAAAATCCACTTTATTGCTTGTTCAATTCGTACATTTACAGATTTCATACACATATTTTAATGAACATAGCTCTTCCTTCCATTAGGTGTTTCCATTCAGCTTTTGATTCAAATAGTTATAATTGTAAGATGATAGTGGAAAATGGAGTTCAAAAGTAGTCAGGAAACATGCCAAGTGGTCATGTGCACGGTCGCTATGCTTATGAACTTTGAAAATGGCGAGTAGAAAGCGGAGAATGAGTCAAAGGAATTTGACGATGTTGGTATTTTAAGAAGCTTCTCAAACCGAGAAGATCGTTTGGACAATTTGATTGTATGTCTATTTGTCAGTTGAAAGGCTTCTCTTTGTAATCCGTGAATTTTGATCTCCGAGTTCTTGCCTTTTTCCTTTCATGCTCATTCTCTTTTGGGTCATTTGCAATCCGTTCGTAATTTTTTTTGTATGTTTAGTCTCTAAACATTGCTCTTTTGGTATTGATTATCTTAACTGTGGAAATTTTGATAATAAGTTGCAAAACTTCATATATTTCGGTGTTTTGACTTGTGAGCTTTCTGGTTAGAAATCAAAATATAACTATTATATAAACCTTATTCCCCAGTTGGTAGCACAACATATTAACAGAGACGATCTGCAACGTGTAGACGATTTGCTACCAACCTTAAAAGTTTGAAGTTTAGCGTCAAAATAAAGGTTGGAGAAGATTTTACAACTAAAGCTGATGTTAGGGATCATGATATAATAATTGGGGATGATTTGGCGACCGCAAAGTCTAGGGTTTATTCAATATTAGAAATTTAATTTAATAATGTTGCCAAATTGAGCGAAGCGGCGGCTTCCATTTTTGACACAAATCAATATATGTGTGTATTATATAAAGAGTTGAAAATTTTGTAGAAGTCAAATAATTATTACTAATAGAGCAATGAGTAATGTTCAAAAATCTCCTGAAGGTTTTATTACAAAACTTCTCATTCTATATATAGATTATATAGATACACACCACATGAATTTAAAATACACGTGGTGTGTATCGATACATGCCACACGAGAGGTTTTGTAACAAAACCTTCAAGAGGTTCTTGAACATTATCAATAGAGCAATAACCTTAAATAAAACTAAAGAATAGTATATTCACTATAGTTTTTTATAAATACGTAACAATTTTATTAGAATAATACTATTTATCTAGATTAGAGCTCTAGTCTAGTTGTCATCTCTTTATTGGCTGTTAAATAAATGAGTACTCCTATGTATTTATGCATATCAACTCATCTTTTAATGTAATTATACGAACTAGACTGAAAACTATCTAGTCTAGATAAAAGCATCACTCTATTTTATTACTACAAAAAAAAAATAATAATAATAACAATAATGAAGGTCTTATATGACTTAGAAGGAAGTCAGCATTATATACAGGATAAAATAGTTATTAAAGGTCTAATGATAAAAAATAAAACATAGAAAAATAGCCTAGCCCAATGGCTAGGTTCGAATCCGCCAAACACAAACTATTTGGTTTTTTCCCAACATTTTATTTTTATTTTGAAAGACCCAACATTTTATGTTAGTTGTGCATATTTATGTCTCTTTGCGTTACAATTCATTCACGTCTATACGTTTTTTTGCTGATATGGTACAGATTGTAATTTTCACTTTTAAAAAATACAATTATAGTGTAGTGTAGTTAATAAAATTTGGTAAGTAAATTTGGCCATCCTAAGGGGTAAAACTAATCCCACGTTGAAGATGGAACCTTGATAATTTGATTTTATTTCAATCGAATTTTTTTTTAGTACAAGATGTTAAATATAGAGTAGATTTGGTCCTAGTGGTAGGAGCAAAAACTTTAACGGGTAATTTTCAACTGGTGTCCCTACCTTCAAGAATTAGCCATCATCATTCTTTATTTCTAGTTTCATGAGTCCCCAACCTTGGCGGAAATCTCTCTTCAGATCCTCACTCACGGTTTCCATCGATTTTGACTATCAAAACCCTTCAAAAGTGAAACTTTTACCATCGCATACAAAAGAGTGGTGAAATCAAATTAAAAAAAAATTAAGGTCGTGTTTGATTGGTAAGAGTTTTCCATGGAAAATGAGGTTTTCCACCTAAATTACTACTTTTGTGGTGTTTGATTCACATTTTTTTCTATCGAAAATATTTTCTATCTTTTAGTCATGTAACCACATTTTTCTTGAAAACAAGGAAAATATTTTCCTGTGAGAGTGTATGTTTTTTGTTTTCTAAGTAATTCAAATTTTTTCTCAAGAATTTCATTTCCAATCAAACACGTTATAATTTATTTTCTGTCGAATTTAATTATCAGTAATTCAATTAACAGGAAATATTTTCTTTCCAACTAAATTTCATACTTGTAATCAAACGCACTCTAAAATTCTCAATACTAACCCACCCCCACCATCTTCTCTTCGTCCCTTAAAACAATCTTTGAGGTAGAGGCGATGGCACCACCATCATTCCTAGCAGCAGAATGCGGCACCGGATATGACTCCATGCTATGAGAGTTCCAATTTGTTTAGAATTGGCAAGTTGGAAGAAGAATTCGATTTGGAATTAAATTCTTGAATGGATATCCCTTCGGTAGTAGAATTCAAATTGGTTTCGAACTTTTACAAATTAATGAAAACTAAGAATGAGTTATCAAAGAAGATGAAGAACTTCAATTTGGATTCAATATCTTAGCCAGCAACAACTAACTGTGAGTGTCACATCGACGGCGTATTTAGTTGTCGATAAAGAAGAAAAGTTCAAGTTGAATTTGAAGACGACAACCAAGTGCAAGTTGTCAATGACGGTGGATGGTTTTAGCCTTTATAAATAGAGGGCTTTGGCGATTTGTTAAAGGCGCCACCAAGATGTAGAAAAAAAAATCTAGGCTCATTACTCGAAGGTTCTCTTTGAGATTTATCAAAGAGAATGTTAGTCGAGTGTAGTAAAGCCTAGTAGGCATTCTTGGGGTCTTGTTAGGGTTTTGTGTGTATGAAATTTTATATGATTATAACAATTTTTCATATAGTGGAAAATCTCTCTTTGTGGCCCGTGGTTTTTTCTTTGGTTTTGGAGTTTTCCACATAAATCTTGTGTTGTTATTTCTTTTCCTCGTTTATTTGATATTTTTCATACGAAGGCAAAGATCTTGGGTTGATCCGAATTCATGTTCGAGTCGAATTTTCCCAACACAATTTACCAGATTTGGAGATGAATTCAGGCACACTCTATAGTGTCAAAAAGACAGTGTGGCGGGCACCTATTGGGTGTGTTGGGACCAACCCAACACACCTAATGGGTGCATGGCACACTGTCATTTGGGCACTAAGGGCACTAGTTCAACACACCTAATTGGAGTTTATCACACTGTTCTTTAGACATCAAGGACACCATATAAGCACAGGATGAATTCATTCACATTGTAATGTAATGAGTGCTCTTCCGATCTGGAAATGAATTCTTATCAATTGGCCGGAAGCTACAGTAAAAAAATTTCATTCTAAAAAAGTGAATATCCAACGGCTCAGAAGAGGCGCAGCTGATGATCAACATCGGGCACGGTGTGATCCGACTCTCAACGACCATCGAACGGTGTAGAGGTGCAACACAGCTAATTAATGGCAGCCAGTGACGTATGTGTCTATCCTCACCGTCAAATCCTTCCACAATTAGTAACAAAATCAGCAAAAGGGTTTTTGACACGTGTCCTTTTATGACCACATCACATGCGACTGTCCACTCAAATGTCAATGTATAATTTGTTAGATTATTACGCAAAAACTCAAGTCACGAAGTAATATGTTTCGGACAGAGTAGCATGCGAAAGTTGAAGGGAAATGATACAATTTCAACGTGTTGCGATATAAATAGTGTCAGACTCATACGTGACACATATGAGCACATTATATCAGTTTCAAAGCTTATTTGATTATCATTATTTGAAAAATTATAATGAGGAGAGAGGTAGAATGTATATTGAAAATGTAAAAGGGTTTGAAATAAGTTGTTTTAATTAAGCAGTTGTTAAATCAAATATCACATTAGTGATAGGTAAAATTAAAAATATAGAGAACAAAGAGGCTCAAATAAGCTCTTATTGTTAATATTGATCCACTGTCAACTGATGTTACTGGTTGAACAAGTAATAGAGTGTATTATGAATCCAGATTGTCATCCCACGAGAAAAGATTTAAATATTGAAAATCCAACTAACACTCTAGTTGAAACAAATCGAAACTTTGAGTTATTTTAAAGGAACATAAATAAATAAAAGTAAAAATAAAGCAAGTTAAGAAAAAGTAAATTATTTTTGAAAGTTTTCTTAATGATTTTTGTAAACTTGGGAATCATTACTTCACCACCATTAATTCCTCTAACTACACGTTCATCGATTCAACAGAAATCAATCATAGCTAATGATCAAATTTCACGTAATTAATCAACTACCCTTCTCAAAGCTAGTTAATCCTACTTAATTAGGCCCCTCACATATCTCTAAGTGAGTGTATTATCAACCATATTAAGTGCATTAATAACAAGAAACTCATGCAAATATCCCCGAAGGTCAATTCATGTTATTGCACTAACCACAAATTAAATCTCTTTGTCTTATCTAAATTAATGTTCTTTGTCGCATATTCTAATTCATGCATTCGTCTCTCGAGTTCAACACAAACTAATAAACATCCACCCACCGAGCTATAATAGGTGAAAACAATGCAAAACAATGATAAAGAATCAACTAGAAATCAATTCCTAATATTTGAATCAATGAACATGCAACTATGATTCACAACGGGGATATATCGTTCATCTCAAGAAAAGAAGTTTAGTTACTCATGGAGTTGATAAAATTAAGCACATAAGAGTAAGAATATATAATCGGGTTTTGATGAATAAGGCTGGAGAAAAAGATTGTTGCACCAATATTCTTCAAACTCGAACTTTTCTTCAAAAATTGAACCAAATCAATAGAAATCTCAAAGAAACTAAATATTTTGATGTATATGTGAATGTATGTATCAAAACTAGGCTTGAACTCTTAATATAGGGTCCAAAAAACCTAAAAGAAATAATAACATTCGCGTCCTAAATTTACCATAAAAAGAAATCTAAGTGAACTATAGGAAAAATCAAATATTCACGCAAATATAACCATACTCATGCGGCCGCATGGACCTTCAAAATTCCTTGGCTGTGTTTCTACTCTCTGAAAATGGGTCACACATGGTCGCATGTGACAGACCTATGCGGCCGCACGTTCTAAACATTCTCTGTTTTAGGTCATACGGGATCACATGTGACAGATCGATGCAGCTTCATCTTTCTTGGCTATTCTGATTTCAGTGGCCATGCGGCCACACCACTTCCTCGACTGGTTTCTTCACCACAGGTGGCCGCATGGTCCTTCCATGCGGCTGCATGCTTTATGAACTTTTTATTTTTGTACCTTCAACTTTCAATCGCGCTCTTTTTGGTTCCCAAACTTCATAATTC
>CAVNYN010272667.1:0-24504 GCA_963692815.1 Nyctanthes arbor-tristis | reverse complement strand
TTTTTTTTTTTTTTTTTTTTTTTTTTTTTTTTTTTTATAATAGGGTTAATTTCACAAAAGGTCCTCAACATTTGAGTTAAGAGTCGGTTTCATGTTCAACCTTTTTTTGCTCTCTAGGGTTCTCAACCTTTTATAATAACCTTTTATAAACGCACATGATAGGTCCCTTTTGACACTATTTCCTCAACATTTCAAAAAAAAGACTGTTATACCCTTTTAACTTTTTAATTTTATAAACAAAACTTTTAAAAATATTAAAAATAAAAAAACCCCACCCCCACCCCACAATTCTTTGCCAGAAACGGCAAGAAATTGGGAAGGAGGGATTCAACCCCTACAAAAACACTGCTAGAAATAGCAGCAGACTGCTATAATTTCTAGCAGTAAAAATTGGGGGTGAATCCCCTCCATTTGTTGTCGTTGGGGGATTCACCCCATCCAAAAAACGCTGCTTGCCATTTTCTGGCAGTGTTTTTGCTGCTCAAATTTGACAGCAAAAATGGGGGGTGAATCCCCCCTCCACATTTGTTGCCGGAGACAGTAGCAAACGGGAGGGATTCACCCCTCCCCTATTTTGGCGGCCGGAAACGACAGTGCTATCATTACTGGCAGCAAGTTGAGAGGAAGGGTGGGTATGAGACCGATTTTTAACTCCCGGGGACCTTTTGTGAAATTAACCTTTTACAATATAAAAATTTTCAAGCAGACTTGATTTCCTGTTTTGTAAATAACAAGAAAATTGGAGTGGAAGTTTCCGGGTAATTATCATTGTACTATTTTCTATCTTTTTATTTGTGTGCGTTATTCAATTCCGATAAGTCAACTTCTTGTTTTATCATCTTACAAGGAATGATAAGCTAACAACACTTAAAATTAGAACGGATAACACGCACGTACAATATTATCTTACAAAAGAAATTGACTCTACTAGTAAATAAAAGATTAATAAGATAGCAAGTTGAATTGAGCCATTATCATTTTGAAATTATTGATATAAAAGGTACTGATAATGTTATTGTAAATTATCTATATAGTATTGAGTAAATATATAGCAAGTTAGAAGAGATGAATATAGTTCTTGGAAGACTAAGCATCAGCCAGACAAAGCTATATAACAATCTAATAACGTATATGGCACAAATAACCCTTAAAATAGATATGCCTAGCTAAAACCGTTATTTAAATAGATTTTGTTGGAGAGTTAAGAATCACAGCTTCCGAGTGGTATGTGTCAAAGTTTCAAAGACGCCGAGGGCGATGCGTCGTTGAGTCATGATCAACATACTTTGATATAAATATGCCATAGTAACAGCCAATAAGGTGGTGATTAAATCCCATCTGAAATATCGGTCCGAGACCCTCAAAACCGCCTAGTTTGAGCGGATTTCGACCATTTTCTGGTTTACCGGTTTTTGGATCGACCCAGCCGGTCCAACTGAGTTTAATAACTTTGGTCTTGGATATCTGGAGAATATTATGTGGGTGGTGGTAACCATGAACTAGTATATTGTGTGGGTGGTGGTAACCATAAACTAGTCCTTCTACGGTGTTCAATGGACACCATTAAATATGTGGACCATGAATGGCATGCATGTATGTCTACAAGAATTTTTTTATCAAATTTTGTGTCAATTATTTTCAAGACTCCTTTTTAAGAAGTGTTCGAAAGTTTTGTTACTGTCTCCGTCCTAAAAAAATGGTTCAATTTTTCTTTTTCATCCATTTCAAAATATGATTCAGTTTCCTTTTTAAAAAATAGTTAACGATATTAGTTCTCTTATATACCCATATTTAAGTGTATAGTTATAAGAAAAAAAATATTAAAGTGGAATAAGGAAATAATGTTGAAATTTACTGTTTCAATACTAATAAATGAATTTTACTTAATTTATATGGGAAAAAATGAATATGACTATTTTTTAGATCGGAGGTTGTAAAAAACTTTATATCTATGTGGCATGCATGGATACCGAGAATTTGAATTCGAAATACACAAGACTTTAATTTGAAATAAACGCGATGCATGTCATATTAGTGAGAAGTTTCTTAACAAAACTTTTAAGAAATTTTTGAAAATTTTCCTACTTCTCATATTACATATTTTTTAAAAAATCATTATTTACAGTTTCTTACACTCCTTCCATCTCACAAAGATCTTATATACTATTTCCGTTTATTCTAAAATATAGTTCACTTGCTATATTGAGTATGTCTTTAATTTTTCATATTATATGTCTTTATTTTTTCATATTTATATATGCACCTAATTCATATATTATTATTATTACTCTACATTAATTACCTATGCATTTGCAGTGTTTTCAAACGAGACATAAAGATATATATGAAAAGTAAAATTTAATATTTCAACATCTTTTTTTAACTTATGTGAAAATAATTACATCTAAATTTTTTTGAAACGAGAGGAGTACTACTTTTTGACCACATATTCTTCCAACAATTCACTTTTAGTAACAAATCAATTCTAAAAATTTTTTATTTCGCACACACCCGCTAATGGAGACATGTTGTGTATGAGGCACATCTTCTTTCATTTATTTTGTAGACTCACATGTAAGATCATGTAAATTAATAGAAGAGAATACACAATATAAACTAAGTGTGCTACTATAACGACAACACTTCCCTGAACTAGTACGGTTCTTGGGCGGATCAACTCTTCCCAGGACACTATGTTATTTTTCATGGATTGTACTTTTTAACCCCATCTACCTCGCTGATTTGCGAAGCATAAAGTTTTGGCACCATGTCAAAGTTGATACCAATCGGATTTGGTGTAGATTCAAAGTATGAAGATATAAGTTGTGCTATTTGAACAAAAGTATATAAAAAATTTTAATAAAATTGACATATGACATAATCATATTTTTCAACATATCAAATTACTTTTCTATCAACACTAATCACTTATGACACATGTTAATTTTGTCACTTTTTTTGTATCTTTTGTTTTTCTAATTAGAATTTTCCATGAAGATATTTATACACACATACAATATGAGGTTGGGAAAGAAGGGAAGAAGAGATGGGGCTTTTCCTACTTTTCTTGACACCGGAGTATGCGTCTTTCTATGGCGTCTAAAAGACTGTGTGGTAACACGTCATTGAGTGTGTTTCGGGCTCATCACCCAACACACTTAATAATGTGTTGACACACAATCTTTTGAATACCATAATATAGTGTCTAAATGACACTATAGAATATACCCCAGAGTACGTGGTTGGGATGTGTGGTGCAAGGACAGTGCTATAAAGTGGAACCCTGACAACCATAATGCTGGCTTGGGGTTTGTGTATGGTGTATTAAGTGGTTGTTTGATTTTCTTTATCCTTGTGACTTATAAAGAGAAACTATAAATTGATGAAATAAGTGAGGTAGATTTAATAGAAATTTTAAATATGTCGTTATAAGTAAATAATTGTCAAATTAATAATCAAATTAGTGGTAGGTGAAATTATAAAGAGATGTGCTAAAGAGGTTCAAAAAAGCACTAAGTCCTTGTTTGATCATCTTTATCAAAATACATTATAATTCTACATATCACTGATTTGACTATTGACTTCCGATCTCTCATTTATAACCACAAATTTCAAATTTCTATAAAATCTATACTACTTATTTCACATCTATATAATTTATCTTTATAAATTAACTATCATAAATTGAATTTAAAAGAGACTGCTGCAATAAATAATGAAGTTTCTCAGCGGCTTTAACTCAACTGTCCTTTTTCACCAACCGTTTTCTTTTCCATCCAAGAGAGGAGAGGTGTAGCCAGTGGTGTTTAATAGACACCATTTTGTAAAATCAACTATATACGTGGTAGGTGTCCGTTAATGTGTCCAATAGACATCTGTCACATATACAGTGAACTCCACAAAATGGTGTCCATCACCATCGAATATGTGGAGATGTGATCGGACTAGATTGCCGATCGCCAATTACGACCCAAACAGTCCAATTAGACAAATCCGAAATATCTTTATTATATATATATATCTTCTTTGACCTCACAAAGCCGATCTTGTGTTATATATATCACATGTATAGAGAAAAATATTCAAACTGCATTGTATTTTATATAATAAATAATAATCTAAATACTTTAGAAAGAAATTCGAAAAAAGGATTTTTATATATACGTAATATGTGTATGTTCTATAGGCTTTGTTAGTTTGGTCTCAATTTTTTTCCTTCTTTTCCGTTGTTGGTTAATTATAATAATTAAATTGAATGATTAAGTTTTTACTTAGTTTGAGAATTGTGGCTATATTTTTATTTATTTATTTTGCAAAATTAAATGAACCAAGTGTTAAGAAAAATAAAATTTGTGGTAATTTAGATATTTAATATTAAAAGGAGATAAATTCAATCAAATAATAATAACAAATTTGAAAATAATGATGTGAATTTATAGAATCAACTCAGTTGAGATATATAAAGATATCATGTACATCATTTTTAAGTTTATTTTGACAAGAGAAAATGAAATATGAATGGAGACTAAATTAGGTTTTATGACTGCGTTGAATTAAATCAAAAAATTATTTAAATTAGTATGGTCTACTTATACTAACTTAAAAAGATTGGGTCATTGGAGAAATGTGTAAAAATTAACGGGTAACTGTTATCTTTAATTTTTAACGCATTTTTACGGACGGTACGCTTATAGATGGATAACTTTTTCTAGTTAGCTCGTATTAAAGTTCATATCAAAATCTTTGGTTCAACATCCATATTGCACATATTCTGATTTATAAATAGTGTCGAATTTTTGGAAAGGAGAAAAAAATGCGCAAATAGTATTTGTGCTAAAAATGGTTGCACATCTAGCAAGTTCAATTGTACTTGGGAGGGGCAAAATTGGAAAAAAAGGTTGGTCGCCTATGGGCATTTTTAAAGCTCTTTTATATATGAGTGATTATATTGACACTACATTTTTTTTAAATCACACCATATTTTAATTGCATAGCATCTCTTTAACTTATACTAAATATTGCATTTATATACCAAGCATATATCATATTCATCAATAAAGCTTTTCATACAAAAATTTTGTTAAGAAAGCAACTAAATATATCCAATTAGTTAAAATATAAGAAATAGTTAAGTACAATTATTTAATTTTATTGATTAATTAAAAGTACGTTAATAGAAAATTTTGAATATAAATCATTGTTTGAGATAGGAAGGATTAATCAACAGTGGGATTCAGAAAAGAATTTGATCACAAGAATTGTTACAGATACAAATATAAAAATAACCAAAATTTGGGGAATATTAACATAATTAAAATATGATGCATTTATAAAAACATGTTGAGTTAAGATAGTTCCGGTTTATATGTTTAGCATTATGATTAGAATTAGGACTAGGGCGACAGAAAATGCGAACCTGCCTACTTGACTAACTCAAGTTAGGTTAAAAAATAATGATAAAAATTTAAAAATAAAAAATAAAACTGTTACAAACTAGAAAAAAACAATAGAAACCTATACAGAAAATAAAGAAAAGGATAAATTTCACAAAAAGGCCCCCATCCTCTGTAGAAAGTAATGAATTCATCCCTAACCTTTTTTTCAAGTATGTAGGTCTCACAACCTTTCAAAAATATGCACAAAAGGTTCCTATATACTATTTTTGTCAATTTTCATTGTTCACATTTTCCATAAAGACAAATCTACCCTTTGTTTAAATTTAAGAAGTAAGAACACAAATTTTTAAAATTCATTTTGATCTCTCTATTATTTTCTCTTTCACACACTTATACATATTTATCTGTATATTGTTTTCCTATCCACTCATTTAACCCAAGTTATACGTATATCTTGATTAATGCATTATCCCTTCCATTCACTTACCTAATACAACCGCTACTATTGTTATTGTTACTTTATGCAATGAACTATCCGAAGTTTAAACTTAAATAAGCAATGATAATTGAGGTGTAACTGATATTCAAGTTATAAAAATTGCAACAATTAAGAATGCATGAATTTTTCTTATGAAAATAATTGAAGGTTTGAATTTCGTAAGAAAAATTCATGCATTTTTAATTGCTCTAATTTTTATGACTTGAATGTTAATCACGCCTCAATTATCATTACTTATTTAGGTTTAAATTTTAGAGAGTTTGTTGCTTAAAGTGACTATAACATTAGTGATGGTGGTGGTAGGTAAGTGAATGGAAAAAATAATATATTAATCGATGAGTATGTATTGTCTAAGTGAGGGAATGGGAAAGCGATATACATATGAAAAATGTATGAAAGAGAAAATGGTAGACAGATCAAAATGAATTTTTAAAATTTGAGTTCTTATTTTTTAAATTTAAATAAACGGTAAATTTCTCTTTATAGAAAAAGTGAATAACGAAAATTGACAAAAATAGTATATACGGATCTTTTGTGCATATTTTTAAAAGGTTGGGGACCAACATGTATTGATGAATTTGTTACTTTTTGCACAGGTTGGCGACCTTGTGTGAAATTCACCCCAATGAAAATATAGAGAAAACTTATGACTTGTATATCCCATTATGAGAACTAAAGACCCTTTATTTATAGGTACAAGTCTAGGATTTTAGGAGTACATTAGTCATTCACAATATCAATAAATAATTTATAACACTCCCCCTTGAATGACTAACCTATATAACAATTGCGTCAATTGGAAAACTTGTTTGGAGAAAAATCCAATCGGTGAAAACAAAACTATTAAACTAAAGAAAAAAAGAGTGCAATTGATTCTGAATAAATTTGGAGTGTTCCTACCTCATTAAAACCTTGCCGGAAAAATCTAACGTGATAAAAACTGGTTGAAGGAAAAAAGAGTACAACTACTCTCCCTAAACTCATTCAATTATGGTGCTTTTTTATTGAATCATTTCGCCAAATCTTCAATGCTTTTCAAAATTTAACATTCAATGCTATCTGAACTTAACAAGGAAAAGAACCCGGAGGAGGGCGAATCCAAGTGAAAGAGAAAATACATCATTCTTTGATACGCCACCTTAAATTGCTAGGAAAACCCAGTGGGATAAGACCTCAGTCAAGGAAAAAAATACAACGCATATCTTCTTTATCTATCATGATAATCTATGCAAGAACTTTCAGTTATTTTCAGGCATATTAAATCTTTCGGGGATTATGTCATGTTAATAATATTTTCATATACTATCAATTGAACGAAACTTCATGTTTCAATTGTGCCACCACATATTTAATGATATTTCCACATAATAAGTATCTATTGATATTTTATTAACATGATATATATTTTCAAGTTACTAGACGGCTGGTCTTAACATATAGCAATATACTAGATTGCACCTTTTGTTTTGGCCAATATTCTATGTTATTAAATTTTTTATGATAATTTAGTTCATCAACCTCGCAATCATTGAGCTCTTTAGTATTTATTTTCGACAACTATTTCTTATCGATTATATTTGATTACTAGTGTAGACATAACACTTTGACACCTCTTTTATTTTAGGTGCCAAAACTTTTTTAGTGGTTTTCTAATAGTTATATCTATATACTTTTTTAGAATACTATACCTCAATATGACTAACACAAATATTTGTTCCATATTTTTTTTTTTCAAAGATGCTTGTTTCAGAATCAATCATCATCATGCTTCAAGTATGCTATTAATATCTCAAATCTTCTTATAGAAATTTATTATATCAATATAAATTGGAGCACTAAACTTTGGAATATGCTACTAGTAACCATACAGTCAGTAATCTAAAATGCAAGCTAACTTGCATACTTCACGCTTGCGTTATGCTATGCGAGGACTAGAAACATGTATTTTATATATTTGTTACCAACTATTAATTCATCCCCCTAATGTTGAGAAGACTTTGCAAGTGAAGCAACAATCAACAAATCATGTTGCAGAGTATCATCTTTTGGGGATGAAAAATAAATGCTATGTAGAGTGATCCAAACATTCAAAAATATCCATCTCAATTCTATAGTGACACGATTATACATACTATGTAAAGTGATTCAAACATTCAAAAATATCCATCTCAATTCTGTGGTGACACGATTATACATAAATCACATTTATCAACTTTAGTAAATGGAAGTTTTTGATTGTAAGCCAACTATTTTATTTGGCAAATTTATTGAGAATATCACTACATGTGAAATGTCTATTTTCACTCAACTATAAATGATTGTTCTCATTAAATAGTATAGTAAATGACTTGAGGCATTTACCAACTATAAGTTTGCTAAATCATAGGCAATGAAATATCCCAAATAACATATGAATAATTAATAATCGTGGGATATAAATATAATTCACTAACTAGTTCAAGCAAACAATCTCGCAAACTTCAGCTACGAGATGTAATGTAAAATTGACCTCTTGTGATCCAAATATTCATATCATACATACTCTAGAAGGTCTGAAGGCTGAATGGGCGCACAAATTCACCCCTAAAATTCATTCCACAACATTTGAAACCCTATTGCAAATTTATCTAGTGATGGTTTTATAATCAGTTAACCTTGAGAACAAACAATACATTAATTTTGACGAGTCTTCAAGTTCTTGAAACCATTGTTAATACTTTTATTATTATTTAAACCGGAATAGTCTGACCGATTATGCTAAATAAAATACTCTTAAAATTGAATTTCTTGTTCAATATATAACAAGTTGAACCAATACTCAATAGTACAAATTAAGATAATTATCATGAATCCACTTTTCTAGAGCTTTCAAATAATAATTGAATTTCTCTTTTAGTAAAATATGATATCTTGTGTTCAAAAGAAATTTATAATGAAATTTATTCTTCTACAATGAAATTTATGCCAATGTTCCTCTCATTAATTCATATGAAATCTTTGAGATTCCTACTGCGAGACTTATGAAATATCGAATCAATTTAAATTCTAGAATGATCAGGATTCTACGTTCTTCTAGAATGTCTAAACAGTAACAAATTATCATATCGCATTTAGATTTGTACAAATCCACTTCTCAAGAGTAATATCAATTTGTTTAAATATCACTACTTTTGGAGTAATAGCTTAATATTCTTCAAGAATATTGAAATTGTAATTTCAGAAAAACTCTATTAAATATTAGATGTGGCAACGCTTTTCTTTCTTGATAACATGTAATATTCAATTGGAATATTATAATAAGTTTTACTACTACAAAAGTAACAACTTATTGAATCAAATATCATACAAAATAATTGTGCACATACCAAATAAACAAAAAGAGAAATGGAGTTGCTTCTTCAAGAGCAATATCAAAATATTCCTCTAGAAAGTCTGTTATACCTTGGTTTAAAAAAATACAATAATAAATCTTTATATATTCTGATATGCGGGAGCAACACTGTATATATTCAATCATAATATGATGGGATAGGATTGTGATAAATCATATGCTATGTCACTTATGATAGAGAAGTTTTTGGTTTTAGGACTTATACCTAATATTATACATAAGGTTCTTCAGGAGCAAAATATATTCGACTCAAATATAACATGGTACTTTTTGAAGAAGTCCTAATGGATAACATATATCATAGCTATTCCGAAAGCGATTATATTCTTGACCAATACAGTGTCAGCAATTTTGATGAAATTGATTCATCATCATCCCTATTTATTGAGCTTGTGAATATACGTAGTTGCCTATTATTTCTTATAGATTCTACCTAATCTCAGTATAGACATAACTTATCGAGATCTCTTTATTCCAGTAATTTCAGGTACCTGAGCAGCTGTAGTCACATTTTAATTAGTTATGTTTATATATTCTTTTGGAGCATGTGCCTCAAAAGTACCATTACAAGTATCTGCTCCATATCCCGTTCTCATGGATCTTAATTTTGAAATCGACTACGTCATGATTCAGGCATTCCATTAATATCTCAAATCCTCTTATAGGATTGTATATCAATCCAACTTGGAGCATTTAATTTGGTATATCTATTGGAAACTATGTAGTTAGTAATCTGGAATGCATACAATCTTGCAAACTTCAAGTTTTCATTATACATGTGAGGATTGCAATTACACATTTCATATACTTGTTGTAAACTATCAATTCCTCCCTCTAATGCTGAGAAGACTATTTAATTTAAGAAATAGTCAGAAAAACATGATACAATATATCATCGTTCATGAATGAAGTATACAAATAGGGATTCAAATCCATCTTATATTCTCATCATTACAATAGTATCCATCTTAGTACGCGTAGTGGAACGACTATATATATATATCGCACTTATTAACTTTAGATGGTGGCTTTTGACTGTAAGTCAAATATGTGGCATATCATATATTCTATTGACACGTTATAAAAATAATGCTGTAAGTGAAAGATCAATATCACTTAAACACAAATGGTTTGTTTTCAATTTTGTGTAGCAAATAAATTGAGACGTATAATATTGTTTTGCTAATCATAGGCAATTAATATCCTAAACAATATATGAATAATTAATAACTTTTGGGATAAAATTCACTAGCAAAATACATATGTCTTTTATAATATCTGGATCTTTTGCTTATAAACAATCAATTGAACAAATATTCTCGCAAACGTCTGGTTACGAGTTTGACACGTGACCTCTAGTAGATCCAAATTCATATAATATCTAGAAGGTCCACATAGAGGGTAAGTAGGCTCACACATTTCACCTTGAATATTTTCCAGATATATTTGGAACTCAGTTCTAAATAACTAGTGATTATTAATATTCAAATTGCGTGAGAACTTACATCACATGAGAATTCTTTTAAATAGAAGAACCTTCTATTCTTCACGTGATTCTTTATAGTTCTTATCATCAATAAACTGGAATGGTCCAGCCGGTCATGCCAAATGATAAAATTCTATAACATTGAACTTCTGGTCCAATATAACAAGTTATGTATTTAAACAATACAACTAATACTTTTTAAGCAAAAGCCATTAGATTCTCAACCAAAGACATTCCCGCAAGGGAGACTACTGATGATAGATGATCGGCTTTACACAACTAACACTAACACTATAGCATGTAATGTAGCATGATCCCAAATAGAAGTTGGGAATTTTGCTTTTACAGACAATGATCTAGCAGTTAATTAAAGACATTTAATAGACACTTCTACTAAACCATTTTGAGTGTGGACATAAGCAAATAAATATTCAACCTCAACTCAGACTATCATATAATCTTCATCGAATGTTTGAGATCAAAATTCACTAGCATTATCATGAAAAACTTTTTTAATTGAGGAATTGGACCTTTTAGTTTTATTCTATGAGCAAGTAGTCTAGTAGAACACTGCATTTCTAATAGAAAGCAAGCGGACACGGGACTATCTAGTAGAAACATCAATCAATACTATAAATTAATAAATGGTCTGAGATCGGAAGAGCGTCGTGTATATATCTCCAAGAATTTTTTCCAAGAAAATTGGAGATTCAATATTAACTTTCATACTGAGAGGTTTGGTGACTAACTTGCCTTGCTCATAAGTAGCACATGGAAAACTATTTGCCACAAGAAATTTCTGATTTTTTAGATTGTACCCATGTAAATTATCTATCGCATTATAGTTGCTTATGTATGCCCAAATCTATCATGTCAAGGTATAGAGCTCTTTTGATCAACAAATCTCAGGTTTGTAGTATGGTTTATCTCAATTGCTTTTATGAACGTATAATACATTCCAGATGATAGTTCTTAAAATTTTTCCTTTATCCATTTTCGGCCAGATACAATGGAATTTATGGGAAAATGTGATCATCTTTTCCATTATCTCGACGTAGTGTCTATTGAATATTTTTAAAAATCAACAAATTTCTTTTGAATTTGTTAAAGTGCATCATCAATATACAATTTAGTATTATTTGTCAAAATAATACAAGCTCTTCTGGAGCTTTTGATGATGGTCGATGCACCTGATATATATTATTAATATTATTTTCCGCTAATATTAATTCAAAAAGTACTTTGTCTTGAATAATAATGTGCGTAGCTGCACTATCAAGTAGAACAATTTATTATGATAAACCGCCGATCAAGTTATCAATATTCCCTTTAGGATTGACAAAAAAATCAGAAACATCAAAGTAAGCCACTGCTTGACCATCATAATCAAGGATCTCCACTTTCCCTTTTTCCCTTGATTGACTACTATTTATAGATCTACGAGGCATTTTACAGTATGGCAGGTACGTGCTAAACGTGCTTTCGCACTCCCTTTTAGATGGGCTATCATTATTAGATGCATTTATGCATCAACTTTTAGGGTTTTGTTCACGAGTTCAAGATAAGACGTTGCATTTGCTTCCGACTCTGCAGTGAAACCAGTGGGGTGTAACGATAACAAAGAAAACTAAGTGTTTTTACACTCTTCTTAGATATATTTCCTTCTTTTTATTGTCTTACCAAAGCCATTTGAAATAAAATGCACTAAAACATTAATGGCCAATGACAAATAATTTCTGTCAATGTAGCACATGCAACTAACTGAAATTTAGTGATATTGGCTATTTGTGTAACTTTATGACATATAAAGTCATAAATTCAATGTCATTAAGATATGAATATTTATACTTTCCTTCAGGAGGTATTGTTGCAAATATTACCAATATATTTAGCCATCAAGACATATGCTACTTTAGAAGCATAGTAAATTATACTTTTAGAATTAATTTGGGTTATCGCTACTTCAGGAGCAATGTATCAATATTCTTCAGGAATATTGAATTACCAAATAAACTAAATCTTTAGATCCAATATAAATTGCTCTGTAAGAGCATGTAACATTCCTCAGAATATTACAATTAGTTGAATATTTTGAGAGCAACGACTTATTTAATTTAATTAAAGTAATTAACTAAAAGGAAATAATACAATAACAATTATATAATACATCTAACAAATAAGAAAAAGAAATAACTACTTTATAATAAACAATATGAAATATTCGTCAGGAATATTTTTGTCTACTGTATTTTTCTTTAAGAAAATACAGATACAATTCTCATATATCGTACTTTTCAGAAGCATACCATATTCAATTAGAATATGACAAGACCATGTATTTTTTAGGAATCACAATGCACTACTAATCTTAATAATCTTTAGGACTATTAAGAATTGCAAAATCATGTTTCTTTAGGAATTACAACAAATCTTATATGACTTTTCTAAAATCAATCATATTCTTTCGGAATATGAGATGTAATTGGTGATTATTTAGGAAACACAAGAATAATATTAAATCACAATAATTCTTAGAATTATTGGTGAAATTTTAAATATCATGTTTCTTTTGGAAACAACAATAAATATAAATCGATTAAGCGATTTCTTCATTAACAAATAATATTTACAATAATCTTTAGAACTACTAACACAATTATTTAACTGTCATTCTTCGAGAAAGTATATATATGCGCTATGAATAAACGAATTACATAATACGTCGTAAATATTCTAAAACCAACTAATAATATAATAATGATAACTAAAACTAAAAAGTACGATTCTTCAGGATCAAAAGATATATTGTTCCAGAATAAGTATTGTGGTTTCTTCAGGAAATCACAATTAATAATAAATTTGCTCAAACTATATTCTACTAGAAGATACTTTTAACAAGAAAGAAGTTGTGATTACTAGGCAACACAACGAAACATTCTATATCAATAATATCCAATAATATCTATAAAGATATAATTTATGTTTCTTTAGGAAATCATAATTATTTACATAACTTGGGCCAGTTATATTCTTCTGAAATATTTAATTAGATATTATTTTAATTCTTCAAGAATTATTATCATGCAATCATAATAACCTTCAAGATTATTATTAATATAATTGAAGACTAAATCTCCACAAACACTATATTAATCATAACGTATGGGAATGAGTTACTTGAGAATCTAATATGACATCCAATAAAAAAATTATCAATTACAACACATAGACGCATAGTAGCATATCATATCAATTTTAGAACAAGAAGGAATGATAGAAATTATATAAATAGTGGCTGTCATATCAACATTCATTACGTGATTGGCTGCCACAATTATTTCAGGAAAGGGATTGATCAAGGAAGAATTCATGATCTCCTTTATATGGAGAAACAAAAGAGTAATTATGACATAAATAATTAGATGCTAGAAATTCATTGAAAATTGAATATTAGCAATACAATGGTAAAATAAATATTGAGATCTAACTGTATGAATCCCCTCTAATCAAAACTTGAGAATTGTGCGTAGCACCTGCTATCTCAATACATCAACAGTTTTCTTGGAAAATCTATAATAATTACAAAATTTGGAAAGAATCTTGCCATTAAAGTGATAGACCATGTTATGAACATATTTGAAATATCTCTCCATTAAATTGGCAGATTATTTCATGTACCAAATGAGAATCCATCTCACCATTAAATTGGATGAAAATTCCAATAAGATGATATGTAAATATTAAAATAAAAAAATAAATAAATCGTCACAGATGGCAAGAAGAAAATTCAATCCCGTGACACGAATTTTTGAAAGATAATCATATTAATTACGATTTCATTCATGAATCATAAAAAACGTAATGCAAGAAAATAATTAAAAAACAGATCATACTGAGAATGTGTTATAAACTAGAAGAAAATAATAGAAAAATAGAGAGAAAAGTTAGAGAGAAAAATCATGAATTGTATAGCTCATTCACAACACAGGATGTCTATTTATATACGTACAAGTGTGTGACCCAAGTAACTTGGAATGGTGACTAAGAAAACTAATGGTGACTAGGGTTTAAGGGGTACAATAGTTATTCACTAAATACAATAATTATTTACCTATAACAATCTTTTTAAAAGTAAATCTATTTTACCTATAACAATCTTTTGGATCAAAGATAGATTTCAAAAATCATAATTTTTTAAGAAAACACGACAAATATAAATTGATAATTTAGTAATAAATTAAACTATCATATATTATTATACATTAATTAAAATATAGTAATTTAGAAATCCCAATAACTTATTATCCAAAATAATGACCACTAATGATATACTAAGAGCATATGAATTTCCTTTTATAATATAAAATCACTCAAAATTCAAATCCATGAATTAAATAGAAATCAAACCCGTGAAAACGTCTTTCTTCCACAGTTCATATAGGGAAAAAAATGATACATTTTATATTTAAATGAAATCTTCCAGATTTTATAAAATATCTTCAAGAGTAACCACTCAAGATTTACTAGATATAATTTATACAAAATTTTTTCTTTAGAAGTATCCTTGTTGGGTTGTGGTATTTGAACATAAATAAATATAAAAAGTTTAACAAAACTGACATATGGTACAATCTTGTTTTTCATCACATTATATCACTTTTATATCAACACTAATTACACACAACACTTCGTCAATTTTGTCAAACATTTTGTTTCTTTTTTTTGTCCAACAAGAATTTTCCATACTTGTTTGGTTCTCATTATTTCCTTAAATTATAATTTTACCCACTACTAATTTGACATTTATTTGACAACTACTTAATTACAACCATATATTTTACACATTTTTATATTTCCAATACACATTATACTTCTCTTCGCATTATAATTTCACCAAATAATGAGGATCAAACAAGTTCTCAATCTAAATTATTGAAACTTTCTTGAGTAGCAATAAATTCTACTATATGTGAACCCAAATAAATTGTTCCTACTTTCTTGAGTAGAAACTTCTGAGACGGCTCATCATCTATATATCTTTAAATCAAGGCTAGATGTGCCTTTGGACATTGCTATTTTCTGCAATTTTATTGTGGTGTCTATAGGTACAGCTATATTGTGATAACCTTCCTATTTTACCGCAGCAACCTTATTATCTTCTTAAATAATTATATTTTTAATTCTCTAGATATCCACAATTCCTGTTTCTTTTCCAATTTCATCTGGCACAATTAAAAAATGTTTCCCACCTAAAGTTCTATGGGTTATGCTACATTCTCTTGTCGAATCACTTGCTCGATTACTTGCTATTAAATATCTATTTAATGCATTTACAAAAATACCCTTACATTTAATTGAAATATATGGACAAAAAGACACATACATCCCACTAAGTCACCAAATAAGTAATTTAATAAGGAAGAGTAGCATTATCCAAGTTCTATCTGGCACGATTACCTGTGATATCATACAACAACGGCTGTCACATTTAATAAAAAAATTGTAGCAAATGTAATAGAGATGAATTGAACTTGTGACCTTAGCTTTTATACCATTATGCCAACTCTTTTATTTGTTAAAAATTTTCATCTATATATTATTATTCTCGCGTGTTTTCACTCAAAGAAAATATTATTATTAACCACATATTATACTTAAAGTCTAATTTTGTTGACACTATATAATAAGCACATATATACTTGAAGGCTAATTATATTGACACTATATAATAACCACATATATACTAGAAGGCTAATTATATTGATACTATGTTTTTTTATTAATCTCACTAATTTTTCAAATATACTAAAATTGAGAAGAATAACATTATTTTGTACTGGTTCCTTCAAGTTTATGTTCTTGAGACTCAATAATTTCTACAAAAATTACACTTTGTTTTTGGCTCGTAGTTACGAAATGAATAAATTGACAAAAATAATTATTCTGAAATTATGCGACGTCTTTTAAGGATTTTATTTTTTATTTGTTAGACAATATAATAATAAAATGAGGTATTATATGGTTGAGTATGTTCCTTATATGTATTATTAGACAGTTAACTAATAATATTAAATGAGTTAGATGATACAAACATAAAATAAAATAAAAAGTTAATCAAATACATGAATGGTAACTATTAATATATTATTAATAAAACGTTAATTTAACATGTCAAATGCTAAATCAAAACTGTATATTTACTGGTTTTGTTATGCGAATCTGATGGCACATATTTGTTTAATATTTTATTGTTAATTATTATTGAATTTGTTTGGAATTAATCTTTCATGCAACGCACATGTGATATGCTAGGCTCACAGTTACTATATTTGATTGTGATTCAATCATTTGATTGCTAATTATTACAACTTTATATGGGTTGGTAATCTGTAATTCGCATATCAATTCATAATTCTAGGCAACACAACATGTATATTATACTTTATTTATGAGATGATGTCCACACTCACATGCCAATTTTTATATGAATATATACTACAACTCTACCCGTGCAACAAACGGGTGAAAAATCTAATTTCAGGGTTAATTGGTCAGTTCTGGATTTTATTTTGGTATTTTTGGTAATCTGCTTATACCCTGGTGTTCACACAGTCGGGCTTCATTTCTTTCTTCAAGATTTCCAATTATTCCTTCTTGTTTCCTTGCTAATAATGGTTTTTGCTTATTTGTTTCTTGCTGCATATAGGTAAATCTGTGACTCCCGGGATGCGTATGGATAATCTTTTCAACATCGTTGGTTTTCTTGCCGCGGTCTTCAAATTCTTAGTAAATGATTTGGATTTATGCAATGATAATTGTTAATACACAATGCCTTTAAGAGTAGTAATTGAATTTTGACTCAATTTCCATACCTATTTCATTGGCGAGTTCTTGGATTTTGTATACTGGAAGAGCCCTAACTCCCATTGGGCCTTCATGGGCCCAATAGTATTGAAAACAAGGGACATTCTGGCTTAGAAGAGAGCCCTAACTCATTTACTCTTTATGCGAAGCCCATTAAAAGGCCCAGGTATATTCTGTCTCTAAATATTCACTGTTTACATGCACATTCCCCAAGACACGTTTTAACCTAGTTTGCTTACATCTTATAATTATACCCGTTCATACCGTCCTTACTGATTCTCACACCGGAGGGGCTTCAGAGGTACGCCTTCCCGCCTTCTTTTGCAGGGTCAAAGGAATTCGAACGGGAGCTCAATCTTGCTAGATCTATTAATCAGGGCGAATCTGACTTCATCATTTGGCGCCGTCTGTGGGAACCCGTGTTTGCATGGTTACCACCCGCAACAGCAGATTATGCTTGGAAAGTGAAAAGGCAGCTCAAAGGCTATCACCGGCTATGTCTGGACCTCTGAATATGGTCGACCCTCCTCTAGAAGCCGAACAGGTGCCGTCCAATGAACCTCAACCCCCTCCTGGGACCACGGTAGAATATTTACAGCGACAAGTCAATGAACTATGTAGCTCCTTCAGAGGTCCGCCCCGACCTCCGGGTCTGTACCAAGTCCCTTGGCGGGCCATGAGAGAGGGCGAGACGATTGTGTAGGTCCGTCCTAGGGGGATATCCCGGCCCTAGTGACATGGCCATCTGGGAATAACCTACAACAAGAAGAGGTCGGTGAGACTGTGACGATGTCGATGGAGGTCGTCCATCAGATCATACAACAAGGGATAGTTGAAGGGCTCAGACAAAGGGCAGTTACCGCGACCTCGTTCAGTAGAAAGTCCACTTTCACGACCGCAGTGTGCTCCTTTCCTCTTCCGGATAACTTCAAGTATTCCTGAATGAAAGAGTATGACGGCACAGACGACTCTAATAACCACCTAAACACATATGTTGACATAATGGATATGCAAAACGCTCATGATCCTATATTATGCAAGGCAGTTCCCCAAACGTTGACAGGGCCGGCTAGATAGCCCGAAGGGTTTATTGGTCAATTTGATGACCCGGTAGAGCGATTTTTGACTTTCTTCGCCAGTAGCAAACGCATCAAGAAGATAGCCACCACCCTCATGCAGATGAAACAGCATGAAGGAGAATCGTTACGGTAGTTCATGAGTCACTTCAATGGTGAACGATTGTGGGTGCCCAACCTGTATATAACGGTAGCTGTATCCGCACTCTACGCAGGCAGTAAATTGCACATAATTCAAGAAATCTTTATCGAAGAACCCGCCGCAGGGAGTTAATGACCTTTTGAGAAGGGCGGAAAAGTACATTAACATGGAGGAAGCCTTGTTTCCCGTAATAACCATTCGTCCTATGGACAAGAGGGCCTAACCAGAGGTTGACAAACCTGACCATAAAAGAGCTAGAACAAAAAAGGATAGTCGGTCTTGGCAGCGACGGCCTGATGAGACGATGGCAGATCAATCCACTCCCCTCAATACCTCTCTATCTCGAATACTGATGGAAATCAAGGATAAATATGATCTTCATTGGCCGAAACCAGTGAAAGCCCGTATTACCGGAAATAACAAAGATAAATACTGTGAATTCTATAAGAGTCAAGGGCACACTACAGAAGAGTGCCAGAACTTGAAGGAGGAAATTGAAAACTTAATCAGGAGGGGACACCTAAAAAAGTTCATAAAAATTGACAGACAAGAACGGAGGAATGAATTAGAAAGGTTAGAGCAGAAACCATTGACAGGGGGCTCAGGTGTAGGAACAATTGGTACCATAAACGTAATATCAGAAGGGATGGTAGCTTGGGGCGATACTAGAGTGTCAAGAAAAAGTTATGCTCGGTTTTTACAGCAAGGGTCAATAGTACTTTCCGTGCAAAGAGGGGGCTACGGACAGGATATCACTTTTGGTCCCTCCGAACTTTTAGGGGTATCTCAAACTCATGATGATGCCATGGTTATCATGGCAGTGGTGGCAAACTTCAATGTGAAAAGGATACTCGTTGACGATGGGAGTGCAGGGAATGTCCTTTCCCTTGAAGCGTTTAAATCTGATGGTACTTCCATTGGATCGTCTGCTCTCTGTCCAAATGCCCCAGCAGGGGTTTGGTGGAATAATCGTGCAACCTACAGGTATGATAGAGCTACCAGTAACTTCAGGAATTGAGGGCAATCAAGTCACTAGAATGGGCAGGTTTCAAGTTGCAAACAGATCTTGGCCTATAACGCAATATTGGGGCGCCCCTTCCTTAATAGTCTGCAAGCCATCGTATCTACTTTCCATCTTACGATGAAATTCTCCTTGCCTACAAGGGTCGTGTCGGTACGTGGAGATCAGGCGGTGGCTAGACAATGTTATGTTAACAGTATCAGAAATCCGCTGGGTATCATGAACTTGGGCATAGGAAAAGAGATCAGGATGTCGGCTGTTAAGGAACTCATAAAGATTGAAGTCGTTAAGGGTCGATATTTCTTGTTGGGGAAGCAGTTACCTTCTGACCTTCAGACGAAGCTCGCAGAGTGCATGAGGCAGAACCTAGATGTTTTTGCATGGGATAGTAAAGACATGCCGGGAATAGAGTTGATAGAGCACAAGTTAAATGTCCTACCCAGGAGTAAGCCGATAAAATAGAGGAGACGTCAATTCGCCCCATCTCGATAAGAGATAATTCAGGAGGAGGTTGAAAATTTGGTTAATGCCGGTTTCATCAAACAGGTGCAGTATCCCGATTGGTTGGTGAATGTTGTCTTGGTGCCCAAGCCCAATGAGAAATGGAGGATGTGTATTGGCTTTACAGATCTCAACAGGGCATGCCCGAAAGATAGCTACCCACTACCCCGAATAGATCGTCTTGTGGACTCCACTGCAGGGTATGGACTCTACAGTTTCCTAGATGCGTTCTCTGGATACCACCAAATAAAAATGGCTGAAGAGGATGCAGAGAAGACCTCATTTGTAGCCAACGAGGACATCTACTATTACGACATCATGCCATTCGGATTGAAGAATGCGGGAGCAACCTATCAGAGAATGGTCAACAAGGTCTTCGCTATAGAGATCGAGAGTACGATTGAAGTATACGTGGATGAAATATGGTAAAGAGTATGGACAAGGATCGACATATCAGTGATCTAGAAAGAATTTTCGCTATGTTAAGGAAACACAACATTCGGCTGAACCCGGCAAAGAGATTTTTGGAGTGGCCTCGGGAAAATTTCTTGGATTCATGATAACGCACAGGGGGATAGAAGCAAATCCAGACAAGATCACAGCGCTTGTAAACATCAAATCCCCGAGAAACTTGAAAGAAGTGCAGCGACTCACAGGTCAGATTGCAGCCTTAGGCCGGTTTATGTTAAAATCCACTGACAGATGCCTACCATTTTTCTGAACTATCAAGGAGCGGGCTACATTTTCCTGGGACGAGAAATGTGAAACTTCCTTCCAGGAGCTGAAGGAATATCTAGGAACCCCACCAATATTATCGCGACCTCCACCGAATGAACAGCTCTACTTATATCTAGCAGTCTCTGAACATGCTGTTAGTGCAATGTTGGTTAGAGAAGAGAACGGCGATTAGAGGACGGTATATTACACTAGTAAAGTTTTGACGGCGGTTGAGCAGAGATATTGTTTAGCGGAACAATTGGCCCTCACGCTGGTAGTCGCTTCACGAAAGCTGAGACCCTATTTCCATGCCCACACAATCCATATATTGACTAACCATCCTCTAAAGCAAATACTGCAGAAGCCAGATGTAGCGGGCCGGTTATTGAAATGGGCAGTAGAACTCAGTGAATACGACATCGAGTACAAAAGCTGACCTATGATAAAGGCTCAAGTCCTGGAAGATTTTGTAGAGGAGTTAAGTCCTGGATCTCCCCACTCAGAAGAAAGCTGTCCGAGTGGCGCCAAAGGATGGACCCTCTTTGTGGATGGGTTGTCTAATTCAATAGGCACGGGAGTAGGCATAATATTATAGAAAAACATAGGCACAATGGAAGTACAATGTGCAATCAGATTTGGGTTCAAGGCAACAAACAATCAAGTAGAGTATGAAGCCGTGATTATTGGACTACGGACAGCATTGCAACTTGGGGTCAAAAACATTATGGTATATGGTGATTCCCAGCTGGTTGTCGAGTAGATCAGGGTACTTATGAGACGAAGGGAGAAATAATGAATTTATATCGAATGGAGGTGGTCGACCTACGTCAGAAATTCAGGTCTTGTGAGATCAAAAAGGTGCCAAGATCCCAGAATTCTAGAGCTGATGCTTTATCTCGACTGGTATCCTTGAATAGTAATGGGATAGAAAGAACAGTGTTCTTGAGGACTGCTCATAAACCCTCTATCGTGAGGAAAGAATACATGGGAGAAGTTCAACTGGGGTAAACAGAATCTACTTGGTTCGATCCCATCAAAACATTCCTTGAAAATGGAAGCTTACCTGCAGATAGAGAAGAAGGTAGAAAGATTAGGAGGAGGGTTGCATCCTATCTTATCATATATGGAACATTGTACAAAAGAGGATTCCCCCTACCTTATCTAAGATGCCTCACCCCGCGAGAAGCAAATAATGCGATGGAAGAAGTACATAAAGGGGCCTGTGGCGGACATCAGGGTGGTAGAACTTTAGCAGCAAAGCTTGTACGATATGGATATTTCTGGCCAAGAATGAAGAAAGATGCAGTAATTTTTTTGCAGAGGTGTGAGAGATGTCAGAAGTTTGGAAACAACATCACAGGACTTCCTACACGTCTGTCTCCCGTTACGAATCAGGCACCTTTTGAACAATGGAGAGTTGACATTCTCGGTCCATTCCCTAAAGGTAAGTTAAATGCAATTCTTAGTTGTGGCGGTTGAGCATTTTACCAAGTGGATAGAGGCCATACCGTTGGCCACTATAACAGCTCAGAGGATAGAAAATTTTTTGTGGAAATCAGTCGTGTGTTGATTTGGGCTTCCTAAGACCTTCACCACTGATAATGGGCGACAGTTCGACAGCAGTCCTTCAGGGATTTCTACAGCAAGTGGTAGATAGAGCACTGCTTAACATCAGTAGTACATCCACAGAGTAATGGCCTTGCCAAGCTGGCAAATAAACTTATTCCTAGTGACCTTTGGAAAAGATTGGAAAGCGCAAAAAGAGACTGGCCCGAATGTCTACCAGCTATCCTATGGACTTGCCGAACCACTTACAAAACGTCTTCTGGTGACACGCCCTTCATGTTAGCCTTTGGCATGGAAGCCCAGGTGCTTGTCGAAGTTTCCCTATCGAGCTATCGGGAGAAATATGGTGATGCAATAGGGCCAAGGGAGAGACTCGACCTATCGGAGGAGGTACGAGATCAACCTGAGTTGAAGATGGGTTTTTATCTGGGTTTTTTTTGTCATTTTGTATGCACTTTGTAGGGTACACTTTTTCCTTTATTGGGTTTTCGGCCCAAGGGGGTTTTAGCAATAAAGGTTTTAATGAGGCCCATTTAAAAAAAAAAGAGAGATTATTTGACAGATGTTGTAATTATCAATCTCAAGACGTGAAAATTAGAGCGAATAAAAGTAGCCTAATCATGCGACCCTCTGACAATTAGAGCGAATAAAAGTAGCCTAATTGAAGAGTTCCCAAATATAAGTATGGAACATTACCTCAAGTCGCGAAAATTAGAGCGAATAAAAGTAGCCTAATCGTGCGACCCTTTGACAATTGGAGCGAATAAAAGTAGCCTAATTGAAGAGTTCCCAAATACAAGTACGGAATACGACCTCAAGTCGCGAAAATCAGAGCAAATAAAAGTAGCCTAATTGAAGAGTTCCCGAATACAAGTACGGAACATGACCTCAAGTTGCAAAAATTAGAGCAAATAAAAGTAGCCTAATCGTACGACCCTTTGACAATTATAACGAATAAAAGTAGCCCTAATTGAAGAGTTCCCGAATACAAGTACGGAACACAACCTCAAGTCGTGAAAATTAGAGCAAATAAAAGTAGCCTAATCGTGCGACCCTTTGGCAACTAGAACGAATAAAAGTAACCTAATTGAAGAGTTTCAAAATACGAGTACAGAAATCGACATTGTATCACAGATAGTTAGAGCAAACGAAAGGGAAGTTGTTCGAGACCCTATAGATCAGAGCGTACAAATGTAGCATGATGACAGAAATCGAAAATCCAAAGGGCGGTTAAACAACTTGAATATTTCATTTCATTAGAAACATCTGTTCTTACAGAGATTCGGCAAAAATATAAACCTGACCTGCCGGATTACAAAAAAAAGAGGCTAGTAAACAGAGGAGGACTTAGTCCAATGCCTCCATGTCCTCGTCCTCACCCTCTTCTACCTCATTGTCCTCTGTGTCAGGATGGTCAAATTGATCGAGGTCAAAGCCTTCTGTCGTCTCGGGAAAGCTCATCATGGGAGACGTATCAAGCTCGGGAGCATGAATGTGGCACCAAGCTCGGCACTCTCTAATGGCATGACCGTACATCTCCAGAGCATAATTCCCTTTAGCCATTTTGAATTCTTTAGAAGCTTTAAAATTCTCCATGGCCTCCTCTCGATCCTTTGACCTTTGAGATCGGAACTCCTGAAGTTCGTTCTCCTTCACTTGCAACATGGACTTCAGCTACTCCAGTTCTTCCTCCAGTCAAACTTTTTCTGCCTCGATCGCCGCTTTCTCTTTCTCAGCCTTCATGTCCTTGGCAGAGTGATGTTACACGGTTTGCTGCATCTCTACTGCCAAATTCACTCTCTTGTTCTATAAGCCCGTATCCGATGCTTTTGGCCTAGAAAGGAC
>CAVNYN010272666.1:0-41038 GCA_963692815.1 Nyctanthes arbor-tristis | reverse complement strand
AGTCAAACTTTTTCTGCCTCGATCGCCGCTTTCTCTTTCTCAGCCTTCATGTCCTTGGCAGAGTGATGTTACACGGTTTGCTGCATCTCTACTGCCAAATTCACTCTCTTGTTCTATAAGCCCGTATCCGATGCTTTTGGCCTAGAAAGGACGGATGTCAGTGTCAATGGAGAAAGAGACTATATGAATAGAGAATGAGCACATACCTTGCATGCATAAGAGAGAAAATAGTCGATCCCATTCTCCAAGGCAAGCCCATCCCGGTACTTCTTGATCACCTCGGGGATTAAGGCTCTCTTGAGAACATTGGCTACCTCTTCTCGGTCTAAGGAGTGAGAGGAAGAAGGGGCAAGGGCAGCTATCGCCTTGCCAAGAGACTACCTAGGCCCGCCCTATCTTCCCTCGGGGGTCTGCCATAGAGAAGTTGGAGGCGCGGGCGGGTGCAGGAGTGACCTTTGAGGTGGAAGGGGCAGTCTTTATCCTTTTCCTCTTAGTGTTATCTTAGCGTTTGATGCTGAGACGGGCCCTATTCTTCTCCGCTTCCCTGGCCTTGGCGGCGATCGTAGCTTTCAGAGCTTTGTTGTCAACAGCCATTGCTCCTGTGAGGGTCGAACAAAAAAAAGCATTAGTATCAGAGAAAGAAATTGCGTTCCATTATGCCTACAAATCTAGAGCATCTCCTTGAAGGCAAAAAGGAGGGCCAAGAGGTCGTGATCTGACGTACCTTCTTTACTGTATACCCCAGCCATGAGGAGGAGGTCGTTATGTATGCTTTTTCTGCTAACAGGCCTACGTCTATTACTCTTAATGAGCAAGCGGCCGCCGCATCTTCAATCGTCCCTATGTCGTTGTATTCTGCCACCTTAGGTCGCTTCCATGTTGACCCAAACAAGTTACCAACAAGGGGGTGGTAATAGAAGAATCGGGTTTTCCAGCCACTAGAGGAAGAAGGAATCCAAGGTAGAGTGATGACCCTCCTCCCAGCCAGGTATACTAAGCTATTGCACTTAGGGACATATTTCAGCTCGATAATGGTCCTAAGAAGGTCGAGAGTGGGTTCAATAGATATGGACCTCCAGAGGATAAAGAAGTACACTAACAGCTTCCACCCATTGGGAGCTAGTTGGGCAGGGCAGATATCAACTAACCAAAAAAAATGGAGGAAGAAAGGATGCAAGGGAAACCTAAGCCCAACAGATAGGGCGGCTTTGAAAACAGTGATCTCGCCCTCTTCGCATTCAAAGGAGACATCACCTGGCCCGAGGACTCGGTGGTTCCATGCAGATGAAGGTCATAGGTCTTCAAGTTTTTACTATGTCATGCTCCTTCCACTTATTTTCCTTGGCTGGGACCTGAAGGTCAGGGTCTGAGTCGCACCTAGGGTTTGGGTCACTACCCTCATCCTCGGTCTCGCTACCCCCCTCTCGGTCACACTCACTTTCAGCTCTCTCTTCACTCGTCTCTCTGCTTCTCACTCTATTCGACTCTTTTATAGACTCGGCCAATTGCGAGAAGGGTTGAAGGTAAAAAGCCACTGGCTGTACGTCTAAAAGGACGTCTAAGTCCTCAATTACTCTAAGGTCGTGAACCTCCACCCTTCACCCCAGCATTGTACAAAAGAGAGAATCCAAATAAAGAAAGAGAGACAAGGAAGTGGGTCATGCCTAGTGGGTCGGACGGGAAAAGTTTAGAGGATTCTCAAAATTCGGGGAACTTTCCTAATATGACGAAGTGATAATGGAGAGCCATTTCTTCCGCTTTTATAGTGGGAAGTAACTGAAAGGCCATCATTGAGAGTGCGTGTCGCTCATTATAGTTGCATTTAATGCACACCTTTTTGTTTAAGCTGATTGCTGCGCTTCCTCTTCCTTGAAATTTTATGCGTCGTTGAAACACCTCACCGATAGTAGAGCTGTTTCGACGTACAGGGGCCTATGGAAGAGCTCTAACTCCCATTGGGCATTCATGGGCCCAATACTGTTGAAAACAGATGGACTTTCCAGCTTAGAAGAGAGCTCTAACTTATTTACTCTTTATGCGATCTGCCCATTAAAAGGCCCAGGTATATTCTGCCTATAAATATTCAATATTCACATGCACATTTCCCAAGACACTTTTTAACCTAGCTTTGCTTACATCTTATAATTATACTTGTTCATACCGTCCTTACTGATTCTCACGCCGGAGGGGCTTCAGAGATACACCTCCCCGACTTCTTTTGTAGGGTCAAAGGAATTCGAACGGGAGCTCAATCTTGCTGGATCTATTCATCAGGGCGAATCTGACTTCGTCACATACCAATTGCAAAGTTCCTGTTTTTTTAGTTGTGCAATAGTTCAATTTTTATATGTTTTCTAGTTTTGTGATCTGGATTCTAATTAGATATGTTTATTTTTTATTATATTTTTATGATAATTTCATTGTTGGTAATCAGATGCATTTATGTGATTTAAAGTTTAATATAATCTTTTGGCGTTTAAGTAATTCCATTTATTTCTATGATACTTTGTTTAATTTAATATATAGAACGATTTTTTGGGAAGTAGTACAAAGCAACGGACATGTGGTTGTGTTCGATTTTTTCTCATGGGTTGGTGTTTTTATTATATAGTTTAATTTCTCTATACTAGTGTTCATAGTTTGTTTTATTATGTTAAAAATACTTATTTATGTTTGATTTGCTTATTTGTTATTGGAATAAGGAAATAATTAAAAAGATTCAAATTCAGGTGGATGTTGCAAGGATTTTGGAGCTCGAGGACCAATGCGTTGATTAACAAGACATAAGGGATCGAGAAAAAAAGGAAAAAAATAAAGAAGGCCCTTGCAGCGGCACTGCATCATCATGCGGCTGCATAGGATGCGCACCAACGAGCGAATTTTCACCAGAACTCACAATGCGGCCGCACTGAGACCTTGTGCGACTGCACCACCCCTTCGCGCAGAATTTCTTTTCGTTTTCCTCATTTCTATAGAACTCTATTGATGCTTATCTTTTGTACACGATTATAAAAGAGGTCAAAACTCCACACAACTACTTACAACTATGCACAACTTTATAATATTTTTACTTTACATCAAAGATAAAGTTAGGAGGAAGGCTAACTTTGATCTTCCTCCAGTTCAAATGGATGTTGTTGCTACTTCTTGCTTTTAATTAATCAATTCCAGCAATGTTGTTTTCTGCTCTTTTGCGGAATTCATTGTGTTATTCTATTTTTCAAGCTTATGAAAGTTGATTGTTTGACTTATTTTAGGCCTATCATGTTGAGATTATTAATGTCCGATCTGCTAGTTTTGAGAATTCAATCCTTAATTGTTGTTTCTCTTAATTCAAGTAGCAACTAATGATTGTTAATCATTAGGGATAACACAACCTAAGTTAAATAAATCAAACTTGTGAAATTATTGCTTAGATTAGCATATTTTCCTAATTGTTCATGCAATCATTGTTCTAAATCTAGAGATCTTATTCTAGGTTGTCCAAACAGTTAGGTCTAATTGAAAAGTTTATTTTGATTAGATATACTTATGGGTGAGATTATTCTTCAGGTACGGAAAATGCAATGGTGGAAGATTTTAACAATTTTTTTGGAGATGTTGTGGTTGGTGTGGAGGGCAAGGAATTTGGCAGTATTTGAGGGGAAGAGGCTTGCATTGTACCAAATCACCTGCATGGCAAAAGACTATCTGCTTGAATATAAAAGGATCAACAAGGTGGTGGAGGCGAAAGGAGGAAGTGCTTTGTTTTCAGATTTGTTCGATAACTGGACTCCTCCGCTGGTGAATTGCACAAGATGAACGTGGATGCGGCGGTGAATGAGGTGGCGGTCGTATTGGTGTCAGGGTGGTGCTCAGAGGGGTACTTTAGAGGGAGGTGAACTCCACGGCTGCGTCCACAAGACTGGGATGTTTTTCCTCCTTTTGCTGCTGAGTGTTACACCATCTTGAAAGGGGTCAAAACATCAGCTGATCAGGGAGTGAAGAAGCTAACAGTGGAGTCGGATTCATTCAATAGGATTTCATTGATCCATAAACTGCGGGATAGAGATCACGAGAGTCCAATGCTTCTTCATGTAGCAGAGTTTGTTAGAAAACCAACCAGATAAAATGAACAAACAACAAAAGACTTTATTTACAGGAGGAGGAAGGCTTAAACAAACACTCAACTTTATATTTCTTGTAATTGACTTGATTTGAAATGTATACAAATCAAACCTTTTATAGGCTTCAAGAACATACGCTTTCTATTAATTTATGAAAACCTAAATGCATCACAATTAAATAAGAACATAACTTCAAACATAACTTAACTAATCTATTAATGAAATAATAAATAAAGTTTAAGTTTCTAACACCCCCCTTAAACTTGATTTATTGTAACTCCGAGTAAACTTCGAAACTTCAAGAATAAATCAATCTTTAATGGCTTGGTGAATATATCGGCAATTTGATCATGAGACTTTGTGAACTTTAACTCCACATACTTCTTATCAACACAATCTCAAACAAAATGATACTTCATATCGATGTGTTTGCTACGATCATGAAAAACTGGATTCTTGGCCAAAGACGATGCCGACTTATTATCAACTAAAATCTCCTCGGATCACCTTGTTTCAAATAAACCTCCTTTAACAAATTTCTTAGCCAAATTGCTTGACTAATACCTAATGCAATAGCAACATATTCTGCTTCACAACTTGAAAGTGTAACAATTGGTTGCTTCTTCGATGACCACATAAAAGATGTATCACCCATGAAGAATACATGACCGCTTGTGCTCTTTCTATCATCCACATCTCCACACCAATCACTATCACTATAACCAATAAGTTTGTAATCAGTCAAGTGTGTGTAAAATAGGCCATAATGAATGGTTCCTTTAACATATCGTAAGATTCTCTTTGTTGCCTTCATATGTGTCAAGGTCGGGTTCTCCATGTAACAACTAACAAGACCCATCCAAATAAAATATTGGGTCGTGTGCATGTCAAATTCCTCAAGCTTCCAACAAGGCTCTTGTAAAGAGTTGAATCAACTTTTTCACCATCATCAAATCTTGACAATTTTATTCCATAATCAACGGGGGTGCTAACCGGCTTTGAGTCTTCCATTTTAAATTTTTCAAGAATCTTTTTAGCATAAGCTTTTTGAGAGATGAAAATTCCATCTTCTTGTTGTTTTACTTCAATGCCAAGATAATAAGCCATCAACCCGATAACTGTCATCTCAAACTCTTTTGCCATAGTCATTTTAAACTCATCAAATAATATTTGATTGTTTCCTGTAAAAATCAGATCATCAATATATAGACAAACAATCAAAATATCACCATTGGAATTCACCTTGCGATATAACGCATGTTCATAAGGACACTTGATAAACCCATTACTTTGAAGGAATTTATCAAGTCTCGAATTCCATGCGCTTGGAGCTTGCTTTAAACCATACAAAGCTCTCTTTTCAACACTTTATCTTCATGCCCTTTCACAACATATCCAGGAGGTTGTACTATGTAGACATCTTCTTCTAGATATCCATTCAAGAACGCCGATTTCACATCCGTTTGATAAATTTTCCAGCCGTTTTGCGCAGCCATAGAGATAATCAGTCTAATTGCTTCAAAACGAGCTACAGGTGCAAAAACTTCATCAAAATCAACTCCATGTTTCTGACTGTATCCTTTAGCCACCAACCTGGCCTTGTAGCGTTCAATTTCACCATTTGCATTCCTCTTTTCTTTAAATATCCACTTGACTCCAATTGGCTTTTGATTGTCAAGAAGTGTGGCTAATTCCCAAGTTTCATTTTTTTCAATGGCTTCAATTTTCTCATCCATGGCTTTCTTCCATTTCTCATCTCGAATGGCATCATCAAAACCTACAATCGCATGATCAGCAAATAAACAAAAAAGAGTTAATTCTTCAAGATGATTAGTTAACTCTTCAGTGTTGTCATAGATTTCCCTCTAACTCCTGTATCGTTACGGCCCTTCACTCGAGGAAGAACGTGTTCCCTAACCATGTATTGAATGTAGACTTAGAGAATGTGTTGCATTAGATGGAATGTTCAAGACTTCTTCCAGATCGGAAGAGCATCAAACAGGAAGATATTATAATTTTCTTCTTGCTGAATTTGCCAATTCCAAATGTCTTCTTCATCAAAATAAACATCCCTACTAGTAATTACTTTTCCATTAACTAGGTTGTAGAGTTTGTAGCCTTTCGATCTTGAATCATAGCCGATAAAGACGTATTTCTCACTCTTGTCATCCAATTTGCTCCTCCGTTCTTTTAGAATATGAGAATAAGCAATACTCCCAAATACCTTCAAATGTGACACACTTGGCTTGAACCTACTCCATGCTTCTTGTGGAGTGATATTCTGCAAATTTTTTGTTGGACAACGATTCAACAAATATACAGCACATTGAACTGCTTTGGCCCAAAATTCTTTTACATTTGTTTAGTTTTCAACATACTTCGAGCCATTTCCATAACAGTTCTATTCTTCCTCTGTGCAACACTATTTTGTTGAGGTGACATAGAAACAGTCAATGAATAATGAATACCATGATCTTCACAAAACTTCTTAAAGAAATTCGATGTATACTCTCCTCCTCGATCTGAGCGTAAGGATTCGATTTTGTAGCCACTTTGATTTTCAACCATCGCCTTGAAATTCTTGAAAACCTCCAATGCATTAGATTTTTCTCTAAGAAAATAAGACCATGTTTTTCGAGAAAATTCATCAATGAATAGCATGAAATAATTACTTTTACCAAATGATGCGGTTTAATTGGTCCACAAAGATCTGTATGCACCAATTCAAGTGGCTTTGTGGTCGAATACTTGGCTTTTTTTGGAAAAACTTTCCGAGATTCTTTCAGTAAAGACATCCTTCACAAAGTTGATTTGGACGATGAATATGTGGTAGCACCTTCACCATGTCACTTCTTCCCAAGAGATTCAAACTATCAAAATTTAGATGTCCGAGTCTCAAATGCCATAGCCATGTGGAATCATTAATACTTGCTTCAAGCATTTAGCTTCTCCATTTTTAATGTTCAACAAGAACATTCTAATATTCATCGTCGCACCCTTGCAATTAAATTTTGACCTCGATCACAGATTGTCATGTGATTATCACTCATTCAGATGTCATATCTCTTCTCCAAAAGTTGGCCCAAACTCAAGATGTTTGATTTCATAGACGGCACGTAATAGACATTAAAAATAAATTGGTGCTCTCCATTCTTCATTTGGATAAGTATTTTACCTTTCCCTTTGACTTGGACCTTTGATTCATCTCCAAAAGTCACTTGGCCATCGTGTTCTTCAAGTTCCACAAAAATAGATCTATCTCCGCACATATGATTGCTTGCACCGGTGTCTAAATACCACAAAGTGGTACCTCCTCCTTGTGTTTTATATGGCAAAAGCAATGTTCCTTTGCCTTTGTCTTCGTGTTCAACATAATTGGACGTCTCATCCACATTCATACTCTGGCACTCTCATGCATAATGGCCAAACTTGTGACGATTGTAGCACTCAATTTTCGACTTGTCAAATCTCCTCCGATCATCTCTTTTTCCTCCTCTTTGTGAAGTTTGTCCTCCTCTTCCTCTTGTATTATATGATTGATGGAAACTCACATCATCGTTGGCTACATGTTGGAAATTTCTAAGACTCGTCCACGACGTCTTCCACGTCCTCTACCCCTTTGTCTTCTAGTATACCTTTCTTCATTCTCCTTCAAGGAAACATTTGTTTTCAAGACTTGTTCTACTGGCTCTTGCTTTTTCTTTAACAAGATCTCCTCGTGAGCTTGCAATATGCCTACAATTTCATCAATAGTCATTGCATCCAAATCTTTCGATTCTTCAATAGCCACCATGATGAAATTGAACTTTTCATGTAATGACCGAAGAACTTTCTCGATCACTTGAAGATCACTCATTTCTTCGCCATATGTTTTCATCTCATTGACCACCACCAACACTCGTGAAGAATAATCAGAAATTGATTTAGATTCTTTCATCAACAAGGCCTCGTATTCTCGTCTCAAAGATTGGAGCCGAACCTTCTTAGCTTTGTCAACTCCTTTATATGTGGTTTCAAGAATTTCCCATGCTTTATTTGCAGTTGAAGCATTTGAAACTCTTTGAAAAATCGTATCATTAAGTGCTTGATGAATCATGCGAAAAGCCTTTTGATCTTTCTTCTTAGTCGCTTGTTGCAAGTCTCTTTGGGCTTGAGACATGCCTTTTTCTACTTGAAGTTCGAAACCATTTTCTACTAAATCCAAGAAATCTTGACTTCCAAGATAAGTCTTCGTACGAATACACCACGAACTATAATTATCTTTGGTGAGTCGAGGAATGGGAAGAGAATTGTTGTTTGCCATTTTCTTTTTCACACTTCTATAACCTTGCTCTGATACCATCTTTGTTGGAAAACCAACTAAATAAAATGAACAAACAACAAAAGACTTTATTTACAGGAGGAGGAAGGCTTAAAAAAACATTCAACTTTATATTTCTTGTAATTGACTTGATTTGAAATGTATACAAATCAAACTTTTTATAGGCTTCAAGAACATATGTTTTCTACTAATTTATGAAAACCTAAATGCATCACAATTAAATAAGAACATAACTTAACTAATCTATTAATGAAATAATAAATAAAGTTTAGGTTTCTAACAGAGTTTTCGTCCAAGAACTTCAACGAGGTGGGGTTCAAACATACCTCAAGGAAGGCGAATCAAGTGGCTCATTTGATTGCTAAATTTGCTTTTGATACATATTGTAATCAACTTTGAATGGAGTAAACGATGAATTTTTCTTTTCGTGAAATGAATGGAGGTTGTTTGCAACCAAAAAAAATGGTTATCTTTAATATTTTAGGCAACTGTGTATTAAATTAAATTATCATGGATTAGTGTATAGTGACTAGTTTTATATTTCTAATTTGCTGAAGGGACCTATTTGGAAATACTGAAAGAATAATGATATTTGTTTAGTCTGGTCTTTGGTCTAGTTGTTTTTTCCTTATTGGCCATTAAATTATAAACACTTACTTGTCTTTATACATCTTACGCATCTCTAATGTAATGATGTTAACTAAATTGGAGACCTGGATAAATAACACCATTCATTCTAAAAAGATACTTTTATATATTGTTCATGCTCCCCAATCGAGCGTAAAGGTTTTTCATTTTCTTTAAAGACAAAATTAAAAAGTGAACTACAAATTAATTGGAAGATCAAAACCCGTTAAATCAAAAAACTAACGAATTTATGTACATTTTTGCAAGCTTTCTTTGTATTATCTTTGATTCAACATGGGAACATGAGATCTAGAAAACATGTGTAGCGTTTTGGATATTGCTATAGTTTTGCATGTTTTCATTTCCATACTTTACTCAATATGATGATGATTTTATGTTGATTGTGAATTTGTGATTTGGGGTGTGTGTGTTTATTTATTTATTATTAAAAATTTAACATTTATAAATCACTTGTGAAGAATTTAAAATTATCGCGCAACGAAGTTCAAAATGACTAGTCTAGTCAAAATTTCTGATATTCTGCAAAATACTCCCTCATTACTTAGAATTTCCACTTAGAAATTCAAGTACAAACTGCAGAAAGATGGCTGTCTTACCTAGGAGGCAAAACAACGTTAAACTCTAGAAACAAGAAACAAGAAATATGAAGGTAATAATTTTATTACAAATTATTTATAAGGATACAGTTCTGAGAAAAATATATAACACACTAATAAATGAATAGAGATACAGAAGAAGAGAATTTAAGATTTGGAAAAAAAGAAATACAGAATGGAACAAATTAACTAAATATAAAATTAGATTTGCCAAAAGTTCAATGGCAGCTAGCAATCGAACATACTAGTTGATGGCATTACATATCCTTATGGTAATACCATTTTGACCTGTGAGTGGTTCTATGTCTCCCATTTTGATCATTGCATTTGCAAAATCAGACGAGAAAGTTCTTGGATTTCTACTATATTCAAAAACAAAATTATCATCCGCTAAAGAGAAGTTGGTCTGATTGTAGGGGACCTTTCCACAACATAAGATTCCTGAAGTAATTGTTGTCAATAGAATTAGTTGTTACTAAATCAAACGGCGCCAAATTGCTATCACAACTGTTTGTAGGGCATTGATGCCTACGAATGCCAGCAAATCCAGCATCAATGTCAATTCCATTGCTATATATCCTAGAACGAAAGAGGAAGATTGTGCTTGGCCTAGTGTGTGGGCTCCTGCATGCATGTCAACTAACGATCACTACTACAGGATTGGACAAAAAAATAGACATAAGCATCGATTTTTAAGAAAAAAGACGTATAAACAATACGCAATGGCAATTTTAAAAATAATAGTAGTACCAACCGACGCTCATAAGTAGATTCAACAATAGGCATCGGTTTCCATCTGAAAACCGACGCCCATTTGTTAAAGAGGCGTCGGTTCCACGCTTGTCCCTCTTTAGCCTTAACCAGCCCTAATTTTTTCATTTCACAGGGTTCTACCGCTTCCATTTCAATTATTCAGACCCCGTGCAACTGCCGACTACCCAACCCGATGGAACTCTCACTCCCTCAAACGCCTCCACCTACAGGAACTACTCCCAAATCCCCATCGCCGTTCACCTTCGACTGAGATAGCCGATTGAGTTCATGTTTGAAGTTTGCTGCGTAGGCGACGGCTTTTGATGAAGGTTCTAATTCTTGATTCTTTGTGCAAGAATCAACATTTTCTATACCATAATGTTCCAGATCTGGTATCACTGCAAATGTCGCGAGTGTTTGATTTCTTTGTTTCTGTACATGCTCTGTTTTGGTAGAACGTCTCGTTGAGAATACCGTAATTTCGAATCCAAACGGCGTGGTTCGCGGTTTGACCGGGAACCCAGGTAAAGAAGACTCATATTTTCTTGCATCTTTTGTATTTACTTTTTGATTTTCTACTGGTGATCGAAGGAATTAACCTTTATCAAGTTTTCTACTTTTGAAATGAAATTGGGATTTTTTAAAGACCTGATTCCAGTTTTTACTTTCATTTTTTTCCCCTGATGCAATCCAGATAAGATTTCTGTGAATGTGATTGAAGCTTGTGGTGCTATAGTGAAAAGTTTGAGGGAAATCAAGGTTACTGTATTTGCTTGCTCTCTGATTTAGATTTAGAATTCTATTTTTAATGTCAAGATGACAACTTTATTTTCAGTTATATGATGTGTTTTGTTGGGTCTAAGATGGTTATATGTTATGCTAATATTTATAATTTTGGATTTTTCTACAAGACTGCAGTTGAAAATTTTCATATCTTATGAATAAAGTTTGATGCAAAATTTTTGGTCTGCATGATAGTTCCATTTTCTAAACAGTAACTAACAATAAAAGTGGGAAAAGGGAGTGAAATTTAATTAGAAGGGCTTTTGACAGTCTCCTATGTTTTAGCTTGAAAATGCAAAAATGTTTGTTTCATTTTGGTAGAGCATCCAAAAATATCTGTTCTTTTTGGCAGAAAATGCGAAATTTTCTGTTCTTTTGAAAATGTAAAAATGTCTGTTCTTTTTAGTAGAGAATCTTTTAATTGGGTTTTCTAGAATTTTTCGTATGCTATGTAAGATTTTGAGTTAAATGGTCTTGTGTTAGAATTAATATTATGGCATTCTTTCGGAGTGGTTAAGTTTAATTCTTGCAAAATTTAATGCTAAAATTAGTGCAGGAACTGAGGCTGGAGTTGACATTGGTCCAATTATTGGTAAAGAGGTCTGACATTGCTATATAATTTGTGACTTTTTGTTGGCCTTTTGAGACGTGGTGTTGCAGCTCTTTCTGTCATTTTTCCTGGTTTGGTGATGTATATACAAGTCCTGTTGGTTTTATGATGCTTAGTTAACCTCCACGACTTATCTATGTTGCATTTTGCTAGCTTGTTTACATATTAATACGGACATACTGAATTGCGTCAATTTCTTTGTAATGACAACATGATCTGCTCCTATATCTACTTGTTGCAGTGAACTTCAATGTATCCTATATCTGCTTGTTGCAGTGAACTTTATCATGTAACACAGTTTGTCATTACTAGTGGAGAATCTCTTTCACAAATTAGAAGTGGCTGCAAATGCTCATGCTTAGCTGGATGTCTTAGATTAATCCTGCAAGATTATTTAGGTAGCCAGCTTTGGTATATTTTTTTAGTTTTTGTGCTCAAGACTGGGAAAAGGTGACATGTGGGGAATATTGGATAAATATCATAAAGAGAAAATGTATTGAGGAATGGTACTCCAAAGTAGGGTAGTTTGGGTAAGTGGCATTTGGTTTTTGGAGACTTCAAATAGGAAATAGTAAAAACTGATTCTGGGAGAGGGTCTTATTTCAAATCTAAGTCAAATGAGTCCCTGTATAAAACTGCAACGATCTTTGAAATTCCCAATCTTATATATTGAATGATGACTGTGATATGGGAATATAATAAATAATGGTTAAATTCATTTTGTTGATAACTGTTTTATATGCCTGTTGTCCCTTGTAGGGATCAAGAATGATGGAGAATGTTGTAGTGGTTGCAATGGTTGTTAGGAGGCTGCTTCTTGAAGAACTTGAATTGGCAATAGGGTCTTCCATATCTGGTTCCATAGTTGCCCCTGGAATCTTAGATTCTTATCTTTAAATTTTTATCTTTAATTCTATAAATATATTTTCTTGCAAAATGAAATGAATAAGTTTCTTTGGTTGCTGAGTTATTACCTTTGTTTACGTATTTCTGCTACTGTATACTTGTGTTGGTGTATTTTTTGCTTAACCAATCTGTGTTTATGACTATTTCATTTACTTATTTTGCAATTTCAGAATATATGTAATTAGTTGCATAAGTAATGCAAGCAATAAAGTTTCATTTATTTGGTATGATTTAGTGCTGCTTTCCTTTAAGTTTCAATTATTTGGTGTGATTTAGTGCTGCTTTCCTAATAATATTTTTAGGACCTGACTTTCTTTATTTAGGCTGATAGTTTATACGGTGATGGTTGGATGGAATTGACTTCAAACTTATGGATGGTAGATTGTTAAAAAAGTCTAAAGTAGTTATGTTTTGGAAGGCTAAATTAATTATTGTTGGTGTATCCCCAAAATAATAATAATAATAATAATAAAATTTTTTTTTTGGGAAAAATAAAATAGGCGTCGGTTGTAGTGATACAACCGATGCCTATTATTTATTTCTTTATTTATTTATTTTTTAAAAATGACTTTAAGCATCGGTTTTTGTGAAACAACCGACGCCTATTGTTACTTTTAGGCATCGCCAAACGACCGACGCTTATACCTTTACTATATACGTCGCTGACATATGCGTACACGTTACAACCGACGCGTATTCATGTGTACAACTAACGCCTATTAGGGTTTTTTGTAGTAGTGGATTAATTTAAGTTGCACATTGACATCGATGAGGAATTACAAAATTATAGCTTTGTACATAAGCCATAAATTCAAATATTAATTACCTGATAATGCTACCGTGTCTCTTGCAGTAAGTCTCTTCTTTTCCAATTTGGAAATAATTAAGTCTAGTGAGATCGCTAAAAAGATTTGGGAGATCGCAGTTAGCTCTGGCATGACTTGCAGCTGTAGAATCCCTTCTTCCAAGCTTGGCCACCAACCTGTGTGACAAGTTCATAGCATATCGATTAGATGATTTGTTCAAATATAAATAAAATTGAAAGGTTATGAATTGTAGTGGGCTTGGCCTTGACTTACAAGAGAAGATGCATCCCTAGCTGCTACTGTGCGTATGTCTGTGCACGAAATGATTCCTGGACAATTTTTCTCAACCTCCCTCTTCGCGGCCTCAATGACTTCGTAACCTCTGGCGGAATTAACGTTAGGTAACACAGTTTTCTCACTTTGAATCGTAGGGGTTTCGTCTAGCACAATCAAGGCATCACATCCCTGAACAAAGAAGTTGTGAAAACGAAGACGAATGAGGGAGGTAGCTGTGCGACGTTCATAGGAGACTGCTTGGTGGATGGAAGTTTGGATTGTAGCGGGTGCTGGGAATTGACTCAACATAATTAATTGTGAAAGACGAGGGGCTTGTGGAATAAATTGTGCTTGACTTTGGGTGCAAGAAAAGAAAAATAAGAAAAATAAGGAAACAAGTCCTAATTTAATTAGAACTAAGCAAGGATTGTTTCTTATATATATGTGCATCCGGTGGGCAATCAAAAAGTACGCAGAGATATCTTCAAGCTGTAATCGAGAGAAAATTGAGAGCAAATGGCGGGAAGAAAAGAAGCAGCCATTTGTCTTTTAGTTTTGAGAGCTTCTTTTGTGAAAGAGAAAAAGAAACAAAAGGCAGAGAGAGGGCGTGCATACAGCAGAGAGGGAATAACAAAGAAAAAGGCAGCCAATATTTGAGAGTTTTAGTGAGAGAAACTAGAGCGAGATAAATGTTATGTGCGGTGTTTGCGGTGTACTTTGAACGCTCTAGTTTTATGTAGAAAGAGAGTGATAGAATAAAGAAAATTTATGGGTGTAAGGAATTTCTTTATCAATAAAGAGTCTCTTACTGTGGTTGTCGGCGGTTTATCGAGGCACGTTAAATTGATATTTTTCTCGCCTTTATGCTCGTTTTGTTATTTATTTCCGCTGCGTTGTTAATTGAATTGGAAAGGGGAAAACTGGTATATTTCCCAACAGCGGGTAAAGATCACATAGGTACTTTGTTGGTTTTGAAAATAATTCATATACTATGCTTTTCTCAAGAATTTTATAATACGACATAATATGCTTTTAAAATCAAATTCTTAACGTAATAAGATAATTATTTCCTTTTTAAAATCACATTCTAAAGATAATAGCATTCTCAAACATTTTATGAATTTCATATATCGTTATAATAATAAAAACATGCTTGACTTTAAGAAAGAACAGTATTTAATAAGATTTAATGAAAAGCATGCTTAATATTTAGAAAAACGTTTTTTCACTCACAGAGTCATAGCTACAATCTAGCGTGGCTGGTAGGCTTTTCCAATCTCCTCGTCACCACCTGAAACAATGAGAATATATATTTACTTAAAGTATCCCTATAATTCCTTCGATAGTGTCAGAAAACGAAAATTCATAAATAATCACTTCCAACTTATTTTAACATCTCAGTACTACCCATTATTAAACACTATTTTTATCCTTAAGCCACTATTCAAGCATATTACACCATAATATCCAACCTCCACACCCATGAATATTTAAAAAGAAATCTACTAGATAATATTTCCAACTCATTATTTACTCACTTTTCATCACTATTTTGTCATAAATCACCTTTACCAACTAGAATCTATAAAATCTCCAATTTCACTTTCTAGGGTTCATGGCAATCTCCTAAAAATTTACAATTGAAGTTACTAAATTAAAACTCATTCTTCTTATAACATATAGAACAATTTATGAAGCCTCAATCTATGAAACTAAACCATAAAATTAACATCTAATACCAAACGCATAAACCCTAAAATTCGCCATTTGACTTACCTCTTTAGATTTATGAAAGAAAATCCAACACCCATGTGATAGACAATACCAACTAAGCAAAAGCTCCCAATTTCACTTCCTATTTTCCTTTCTTTTCATCATGTTCTTCCCTTTTTTCCCATTTTTCTTGCTCACTACCGAAAATCGTGAAAATGGTGTGTGTTTTTGGTGTTTCTGTGTGTTTTGACTTTCAAAATGCAAGATATGGTATTAAAGGGAAAATTTGCACTTGAGGTCTCTTATTGCACTTGAGGTCTCTTAACTCGTTTAAGTCTTATAAGTTGGTGTTTAGTTTCTAAAAATTTTCATACAAACCCTCTAATAATTATCAGATCCCTTTTGACACTTTTATAGCTTGGACTTTGACTCAAAAATTTTGACTTTGACAGAGCATGATGTAGAAAATAATTTAGGAAAATTCGAATCGTAACATAGGAGCTCTGCCACACTTCTCAACAACTTGATATGGCTGAACAACCCCCACTTGGCTGATCAAATCACAAGAAAGCAAAGCATGATAACTATACTCTTCACCATCTTCACACTTTGGACGGTAAGCCATTGGAGATACATGCCTAAAGCGCAAAGAAGCATTGGTGAGAATTATATTTATGAATATTTTCCATAAAATTTTTTTTATCTTACTCAACAAGCATATATTCCACAAATCCTTCCACCACGCCTTCATACTATCATCCCCTATGCCACACAACCCTATCTATACACGATATCCATATTTAATTGTGTAGTTCCCATGTGTCTCGAAATGCCAAGTAATAATGTCATCCAAATCAGGGTTCTCCTTTGGCATTGCAAGAATAATATCTCTGTCCACCAGCAAAAATTGTGCTTAATGAATTCCTTATTCCACTCTCCATCTTCCTTCAACAAATCAGCTACTCATAACCAATTTTGTTCCCACTTCAAAGAAACCGGCCTAAAATCTATAGGGGAGAAAATTCCATTGCCTTCATTCCATTACCTATCCTCCATCTTACCCCCAACTTGAGCATATCCCTACCAAATAATGCTACGCCGTATCTTACCCCCAACTTGAGCATATCCCTACCCCAAATAATGCTACGCCATAGGTACGAACAATCCCTCTAACCAGCCTCCCAAAATGGAACACTCATGTACTTTGCCCTAAAAATTTTAGCCACAATCGAATGAGGTGAGATCAGTAAATGCTAGCTTTGTTTCGCCTAGAGGCCTTGTTAAACGGTTCCAAATCTCAAAAACCAGCCCCCCCCTTTTGAATTCAGATTTAGAAAGAACCTTTCATCCAAGCCAATGCAACCGCCTCTTCTCACCTTCCCCTCCTAGATAAAATGATGTTGTCATCCGCTCCAAATCCCTGTATATAGCCATATTGATTCTAAATAAACTCATTGCGCATCTCGGAATTGATTGCAAGACTGCTTTGATCAACATATTCCCAACCTATATAGAGAATAAACGTCTCCTCCAAAGCACCAACTTCTTCCAAACCCTATCTCAGATACCTCTAAAGACATCTCTCTTACTCTGCCCAACCACCAAGGGGAGACCCAAGTATTTGTGATGAGTCTCGTTCTTACTAACCCGAAGTAAATTAGAATCTGATCTTGAATGGCCTCACTGGTATTAGGACTAAATCTAGCCCCCGACTTTGCCAAGTTTATCTTTTGGCCCGATGTCTCCTCATAGACTGCCAATATCTGACAATCTCTTTATTATCTAACAATCATCTAAAGCGGCCCAGCCAAAGAGCAAACTGTTATATGCAAAAAGTAAATGACTTACTTTTGGGGCATGATGTTTGCATCCACATCCGCTAAAATCTCCCCTTGCCTTCACTCTCTAGAGCAATACAGATAGGCCCTCTGCACCAAAGAGGAAAAGATAAGGTGACAGGGGACACCCCTATCTCAATCCTCTCGAGGGAGCAACCAATCCATAAGTACCTCCGTTAATCAAAAATGAGAATCTAGAAGATGACATGCACTTCTAAATAAGGTTCCTCCAGTGATTTGAGAAACCCATTTTCTCCAACATATGGATGACAAATCCCCCATTCCACCGTGTCATATGCCTTGTTAATGTCCAACTTCAGTGATAAGAGGCCCGAGTTTCCCAAGGTCCTCTTCTTCAAAGAATCCTTTAGCTCAAATGCCGCCATAATGTTATCTATAATAAGCCTCCCTATTACAAATGCACTTTAAAAGAGTGAACTAACATCATGAAGAATAAATTTCAGCCTGTTAGCTATACATTTCGATATGAGTTTATAGAACACATAACATAGGCTAATGGGCCTAAACTCTTATTTTGGGGATAAGTACAATAAAAGTCTCATTTATATGCTCAAGGGTACCAGTACTATTAAGAATATGTAAACAAAAATTTGTCACATCCTCTCTAACAAGGCCCCAATGGCACTGGTAAAAGGCCGTATAAAAACCTTTGGGTCAGATGCCTTGAATGCTCCCATGGTAAACATAGCTGATTTCACCTTCTCCGCAGAAAAAGGACACTCTAGATTTGTCAAAGAATCATGAGAAAGCATCCTCCATCTGCCATCGGAATATTGAAAACTCTACAATTTTAGAGGTGAACAACTCCAAAAAGTAAGGTGAAACAATGGACGCCATATACTCTTCACCGTCTCTTCATGTCCCTTGTTGGTCATACAACCCTTTTATCTGATTTCTCTCCGGCCTTCCCTTTGTTTTATGATGAAAATAGCTTGCGTTTCTATTACCCATCTTCAGCCAATTAGAAAGAGCTCGTTGGGCCCAATACATTTCCTACTTACCCCTAAGCAACTCAAGATCCTTTTTCAACTTGATAGCCTCCTACCTCTCATCCTCATTCTGCTCTGTCATAGAGGAAATTCAAGCAGTTCTTAGGTCTCTCTATTTTCCTTGGTATTGAGTCACCATTCTGCACATTCCACTGAATCAAATGTTGTTCACATCCTTGAAGCTGCCCTTTCACATCCCCTACTTTTCTAGCCGCCCACGCCTCCTAGATAGAACTTCTACACCCCTCTATACATAGCCAAAGTGGCTCAAACTTTAAAAAAGATTGACAAGGACACTTCATCTACTGAAGAGAATACGTTTCCAGCCACAATGCACTATGGTTAGAACAATGAAAATCCAAATGATGTAATTTACAATTCTCAAACACGATATTCATTCCTCACATGCCAACTCTCTATCCAGCCTTTCAATGATCTGATTATGGCCAGTTGACCAAGAATGCCCCTTGAATTTTGGCCCCGAAAATCCAATATCCCTCCACCGACAACAATTAACAGCTTCGCAGAAACCTTTCATTGCTGGCTGAGCCCTATTCATGCCCACTTATCTTCTGCTCCATGAGAATTTCGTTAAAATCCCTAAGAAATAATTTGCATAGATTTGATGCATCACATAGCGGTCTCAACAACTCCCAACTATTTTGTCGTTCCCTTTCTATTGGATCACCATAGAATCCAACAAAAGTCTAGTGTTCTTCTCTATTTGTTGCTACCGTGGCCTTAATGTACCGGAGAGAAAAACTCCTTATGTGACCATCCCACTCTGTAGACTAAAGAGGGGATGGCCGCTATTACAGCCCCGGCTATCAACAAAAAAGCTTCCATCAAAGCCAAAAGACCTTCTTATTTATGATGAAAACCATGCCGGGGTGATTGCGCTGAACGAGTTTTTGGAGCTCATTGAATGAAAAGGATCCCTCAAAACCTGTGCATAATAATACTTATTGCAATTGACAGGGTTGGAAAGCAACCTCCGCCACTAGTGTGTTCATGTTTAATATGTCAATAAGGGCCTTCCTCTTCTTCCCTCCACGCCCACCTGAACATCCTCTCCACCATGCTTCATTTTTCTCTCCCTCCACCTAACCTCTTTTATTACAACATTCTCTTTCTGTACCTTCTTCTCTTTCCCTTGGCTAGAATTCCTCTTGAAGGTCGACCTATACTGAACAATTTGCATCTCAGATTCCCCACCTCTAGTAGTTACCACCTTGCTAGACGCTTTATCCTGATTTCCAAAACTTTTCTTTTCAGTAGGGCACGATATCACCTCTTCTTTTCTCTCTTCCTCTCTTCTATCCATAGGATTGCTTGTCCTAGCTCCACGTTATACTCCCTATTCATTTTTTTACCCAAACAAACAAGCACTTTGCTCATTATTATTACCCCTGAATGCCTCACGCTCCAAATGTTGTTTAGCTTTAGCTCTACTACCTGTAGGTGCCTTCAAGGATTATCTATACCGATGGTGTTCTTTTTTTCTTTTTGAATTGAAGGAATCTTCTCCACAGAGAGTGCAAAAAGTAGGTAGTTTCTCATCCTTAAAAAACCTGCACTACTTCGCCATCATCTCCAATCTTCATGTTTATAAACCTTTGAAGTGGCTCAGTAATGTTTTAAGTTTCACGAATACGCAAGAACGAACCTCGACAAGACCTTATTGGTATCAACCTCTAGAAACTATCCAATCGAATCCTTAATAAGCCGTGATGTAGTCTGATACATATGGATAATAGGCGCTCCATATGCCTACTCCCAAGAAGGTACCCATTGGAATTGTACTGATTTTAGGATTGAGTGTTTAGTAATTTTTGTAAAAACAATGAGATTTCTCCCAAAGTTCCATGGCTGTAAATCCCACACACGACCTGCAACTGTCTCCTCCGGATACTCAAATTCCGAAAGGAAAACTAGTCATCAAGAAAACGGCAATAAAGATCGCCGCCTGAGTTCTATATTGCCGTCATAGTTTGAAAGCGTCATGATCAAAGCTACTACACATCAACACCTTCCGCAATGGGCCTAGGTTTAATCTTTTGAGAATTTTGATATTGGGTGTGAATCCAACACTACAATATCCTCCTTATCCTGTGCAATTCACAATGATGTCCAAAATAAAGCTATGTCTTCCATCGCCAAGCCTTTAGTAGAGTCGAAGAACCCTAGCCGTCAGAAAAGAAAGTATGTCTCTCTAGGGTACTACGAGAGAGAAAGTCCTCATTGATTTTCTTGATGCTATACATTCACTTTATTATAAATCACTTTTAGTTGGGTACGTCTTAGAATAGAATTGCATATTATAATTACGTGTGCAGTCCCACATGTCAAATCTTATCTAACAATCTCCCATTGGGCCTCCTATGTAGTCCAACAAGATATACGCACAATACTATTTTAGAGCAGCGGATGTCATTTTTATAGCTTCATTAATTGATGTGGAGGTGCGCAGTGCAAACTCGATAAAATGACACCCACAAATAGGCATAATTGATTATTCACTAGACATCTAGAGGGATTATCCCGCCAAATATACACTTGGCAGCTGATAATTGAACAATTTATACATATGAGACAACTCACATGGGAAAATTTACATGTCGATTATCCAATTATCACCTGTCATATGTATATCTAGTATATAATCCTACTGCACATTTGGTGGGTGATCAATTTTACACAAATAGGAGGTCAATTATTTTTTTCTATAAGAATAATCTCTCGTTAGAAGCCTAGCTGCATAATCCCGTCGGACGTCGGACGTGTGTCAGGAGATTGAGACTAGTTATAGAGTAGAAAATAATATTTATTTTCATCATCATAAATTAGACTTTCTTCTTTGAACCCCATCATTTTCCATTTGTTGATGACTTGATTTTACTGTTCTACAAATGCTTGAGTCTCATTTATTGACAAACAAAAATTACATAACTTATGTTTACCACATTTCCTTATTAGTCAATTCATTCGTTGATTTAGCAGAACCTACTAAATTTGGCAAATATATAGACGTTGTTTATATTCGTAATGCTAAATATCTTATAACATTTTTGTTCCTCAGTCATTTTCATTTTTTACCATGTTATTGATCTCAGAAAATGCGGAACGATCCTCATAGGCGAGTTGAACCTTTTTTCTATTATCTTGTTTATGTTTATTTGATCAAATATTGAAGACGTACGGTCAAATGTGACTATTATTAAGTTATTACGAAGTAAAAGCTATCCCAAATACCTCACTTTTACATGCTAAATTGTTATTTACTTTTATGTTGAAGCACATAATATTGGCATGATAGACTTTTTCATTATTCAATATAATGTTGTCCTCTTGTTAGCACAAAAAATTGTTAGGTTTATTCCTAAATTTTCATCAAGTGTCAAAAAATTATTTATTCATTATTTGCATGCAGTGTGTCGAGTTGCTTAATATTTTCGAGCATGCGTGCAAATTTATTCTTGGCTGGAAAGAAAGTAAATTTCATGTGGTTATTTTCTTAGAAGCTAAGGTATACATAAAGTTTTTAACCTAGTGCTGAAGAATGTTACGTACCATATTTATTTAGGGTTACGTTTTTTATGTTAAAATTATTCTACTTGCAAGAAAAGATATGGAATATTGACATGTACTAATAACTTTCTTTTTCTTGTTTGCTTTAACTTATATGTAATAGTTTCCTTTTCTCTTGTTGTGCTCAAAGGTCCAAAGACTATTATATATAGATGGTTTATTCTCTCACTGTGAAGAGATGGGCATGAGCTAGTTCAAAGCATAATTCATCTTCATGCAAAAGAGAACATACTACTTTGGAGTAGACCTTGGCGTTTACAAATTGATCTTCAACGAGTTCAAGTTGTATTCTAGTTTGGCATCCCTAGAGTTAAGTTTGTAGGCGACCAACATTGTGCAAAGGACATTCCACTAAAGATTGAAGGGTTTAAGAGTCCAAGTATGTGATGATGAGTTTGGGAGATCTCTAGGAGCTTAATGTACATTTCAGGAGAAGCGCGATAGAGAAAAAAGAAGAGCAATGAGGAGTTACCAACATGACAAAAGGTGAAAAGAGGAAGTTTTTTTATAAGTTCTCCTTTTCTATGTTAGATGTATATTACAATATCACTTAATTTTTTTCTCTGTACTAAACCTTCACAAGAGTTAGTGAATTGTTTGTCTCATGGCATGGGTGGTTTTTCCCAGTCTGGGTTTCTACGTCAAAAATTCTCGTGTTAAGTTTTGTTTCTGCATTCATACATGATCTAAACATATCTAAGTTTCGTGCTCAATAACACCAGAAAAATAAACAAAGTAGCTAGGCTGAATATACTCTGATTAGGTACTAGATAACCAAGTGTCCACAATTGATATCAGAGCAAGTTCACTTAAGTATTAGTAAGATCAGGTTATCTAAGGATGGACACATCTTCTTCTGCATATAGACCACATATTCTAGACGGATCCAACTATGCATATTGGAAAATTCGCATGCAAATTTACATTGAGTCCACAGATACTAGGGCACAACTTTTTATTCTTTTTGGTTACACAACACCTATTGTCATTAATACAGATGGTACTGCTTCTACTAAGCCTATTGCTCAATTTACTATTGAGGAAGTAACTGTCTATGGTTGGAAATCTAAAGCTTTGAATGTTATTTTCTCTTTTATAAATCAAACTCAGTTTAGAATTGTTTCTTCTTGCAGGACTGCTAAGGAAGCTGGGGATATTCTCCAAGTAGTCAATGAAGGGACAACTACTGTCAAGTCCTCAAAACTACAAATGCTCACTCTTTAGTTTGAGCAAATTATGATGACGGACAACAAAAAAACTTCTATGTAATGCTGAGTCAAATCACCAATCAATCACAAGTTGTGGCAAAAAGTATTCTGAAAAGAATCTTGTGAAGAAAATCCTTACATTCAGATCTCATGCAAAAGTCACAGCCATAGAAGAAAGCAAGGATGTGGACGAGATGCGAGGTGAAGAGCTTGTAGGATCCTTGATGACATATGAACTAAATTTCTCAAAGAGAAGAAATAACCTGGAATAGCTTTTAAAAGCAAGGTGGATGATTCTAAACCTGATCAAGATAAATCTGAAGATGATGAAAACATAGCACTCCTTACTAGGTAATTAGAACAGTACCCAAAAGAAAACAACAAATAGGTAAGAGTTTCAAGAATTAGAACAAGCCTCAAAATTCAAGCCAAAATCAGAATCAAAATCATGGTGAGCAACAACAAAAATATCAGAAGAAGACTAGCTATAAAATATCCAAAGGAAACTATACTTCTAGGGGAAAACCTGCTAGAACTATACTTCCAGGGAAACCTACTAGCAAAATAAAGTACAAAAGTTTATGTCCATATTGCAGCAGAGTGTGTAAATACCCAGAAGAAGAGCAAAAGAAGAAAAGCTATGAAAATTATCTATAGTGAAGATGAGGAAGAAATGTCTGGATCAAAGTTAGATACTGCATCAAAGGAAAGTCAAGTTACCACTCTAGTAGTACATATACAACCCAAACTATCAATGAGTGAGGATATATCCTGTCCAAACTATGAAGTATCGAAGACTCAGCTTGCTGCAAAACAAGACAAATCTGAGATACTTCAAGTGATGATGGAATTCTTTGATGATGAAAAGAAAGATATGTAAAGTCCATTGATCAAAAGGATGAATAGATCAACCAGTTAATTACAGACTTGGAGAATGCCAATGAAATAGGCAGACGGTTAAGAATTGGAGTTGTAAGGCTGAATGAAGTTCTAAAGTACGGAAGACCTACAGATAACAAAACTAGACTGGGACATGTGGAAAGAGGTAAAGTTGTTGAACAGACAGTTTTTGTGAAAGAATCTGGAGAAAAATTTCCAAAAAGAACCTGCAGTACAAAAATAGAATTCTAGAGCCATCAGGGCATATCCAGACCCTCTACAAGCAAATTTGTTCAAAAGAACAATCCACCAAAACAATAGAATACCAGAAATCAACCTACAATTGTCAGACCAGATTAGAATCCCAAGGTATATAATAAGGTCAGACAAGTAAATTGTAACTTCTGTGGTAAATTTGGTCATAATATTTTTAACTGTCAAACATACACAACAAACACAAAGTTATACTACCTGAGTCAATAGGTAAGGTTAAACAGGTTTGGGTAAAATGGGATGAGTACAAGATTTATGTTGTTAAACATTACTTAAGTGCTCTTATTCTTAACAATTGGTATTTTGATATTGGATATTTTAGACATATGATAGGTGATTTAAATTGTTGTCCAACTACCAGAAAGGTAAAACCGGTATTGCAACATTTGGAGATGGAGTTCAATGTCGCATTGATGGGTCAGGAGACATTAGTATTGAAGGCTTACCTATTCTAAAAAATGTGCTTTATGTTGCTGGTTTGAAAGCTAATTTATTGAGTATTATTTAATTATGTGATGATAATCTTCAAATGCATTCTTAAAAAACTGCATTTAAAGTTTTTGAACTTGATTCAGTATCTAACTTTGTCAGGGAAAACTTTACTAACAAGTATTAGATCTAGTGATAAGTGCTATACTTTGAATTACAATTATTCTTGCAAAATTGCTAGTACTAACCCTGCAGAGCTTTGGCACAAAATATTAGGTCATCAATTGACCATGAGGAGAGTTGTGAGCAGTTTTCTAGAATTAAAGTCAATTCCTGATGGTATTTGTGAGCCATGTCAAAAAGCTAAGCGAATAAAGAGTTCACAGAAGGCAGGTCGGCATCTATCTACCACTGATATCTTTGAACTTTTACATATAGACCTTATAGGTCCAATTCAAACTGAAAGCATCAATGGTATTATATGTCTGTGTTGATGATATTTTTAGATTTACATGAGTTGATTTTATTAAAGAAAAATCTGATGTATTTGATAGATTTCTCATTTTGTTCCAGAAGCTCTCCAATGAAAAATATGGTGTCATGCATGAATTTTCTTCGCATAGAACCCCTAAACAAAATGTTGTAGTTGAAAGAAAAAATAGGAACATACAAGAAATGGATAGAGTCATGTTAAACAGTAAAAAATTACCTGCCAACTTATGGGCTGAACCTATCAATGCTGCATTTTATATCATAAATAGAGTTACACTTAGGCCTGGAACTAATCAGACTCCATATGAAATTTGAAAAGGCATAAAATCAAATTTGAGCAATTTTCATGTGTTTGGTAACAAATGCTATATCTTGAATGATAAAGATCATCTAGGTAAGTTTGATACCAAATCTGATCAAGAAGTCTTTGTTGGTTATTCTGAGAATAGTAAAGCTTACAAAGTCTATAATATACGTACTCAGAATATTGTTGAGTCTATAAATGTTAAAGTTGATGATAATACTGAATATTCTATTTATTTATAGGAGCCTAAACTTGCAGAATGAAGAAGTCGCACATCCATTTGACAATATCCTATCTAGAGCAGAAGGGATGGTGACTAGAAAAAAGTTTGCACAAGAATTCGGTCACATGTGCTACATTTCCCTGATTGAATCTAAAAATGTGGAAGAAGCTTTACGATATGAAAATTGGGTTCAAGCAATGCAAGGGAAGCTAAATTAGTTTAAAAGGAATCAAGCTTGAGAACTAGTGCTAAGACCATCTGATGGCAATGTCATTGGAATAAAATAGGTCTTCAAAAATAAGTCAGATGAACAAGGGAAGATCATCGACAATTAAGCAAAACTTGAGGCTCAAAGCTACACTCAGATAGAAGGTATAGATTTTGATGAGACATTTGCACTAGTAGCCAGACTTGAATCTCTCAAATCACTACTTGTAACAGCATGTCATGTTAACTTCAAGCCATATCAGTGTGAAGAGTGCATTTCTTAATGGCATTTTAAATAGGAAAGCATATGTTGAGTAACCAACAGAATTCACAGATCCACAAAATTCTGATCATGTGTACAGGTTGAGAAAGGCTTTATATGATTTGAAACAAACTCACAGAGCTTGGTATGAAAGACTCATCACATTCTTTCTTGATCAAGGCTACAGAAAAGGAGGGACTGATAATACCTTATTCATCAAACAATTAAAGAAAGGAATCATTGTTGCTTAGATATACGTGGATGACATTGTAATTGGATAAACTTCAGAAGCCAAGACATAGGAATTTGTTAAGACAATGCAAATAGAGTTTTAAATGAGCATGGTATATGAAATATTTTTTCTGGGATTACAAGTGAAGCAGGACATATATGGCATGTTTATCTCTTAAACAAAGTATGCTAAAAATCGAGTCAAGAAATTTGGCTTGAAATGTGCTAAACTAATGAGAACCCCAATGGCTGCCAATTTGAAATTGTCAAAAGATGATCAAGGGAAGTAGATTGATCGTACTTTATATCTCAGTATGATTAAGAGTTTACTCTATCTTGCAACAAGCAGGCTAGACACATCCTTCATCGTTGGTGTGTATGGAAGATATCAGTCAAAGTCGAGAAAAACACATCTGGCTGTGATAGAAAGGATAACTAGATATGTTGGTGGAACTACAGATTATGGCATATAGTTTTTCAACATGCCAATGCTAATCTTGCTAGATTCTCGTATGCTAATTGGGCAGGGAATTTTGATGACAGAAAAGTACTTCAAGGAGATGTTTTGACATGAGGAACAACCTGGTTACTTGGATGAGCAAAAAGCAGAATTCAATTTCATTGTCCACATTAGAAGCAGAGTCCATAGCTACATGAGGCTATTGCATACAATTTCTATAGATGAAATAGATGTTGGAAGACTATGGAATTTCCCAAGATCAGACCATTATTTTCTGTGATAACACAAGTGCTATAAATATTTTCAAAAATCCAGTTCAACACTTTGGGATATAAGACATCATTTCATAAGAGAGTTTGTCGAACAAAAATTGACTGACTCGGAGTATGCTCAGTTTGAATGTCAACTTACATATCTGTTTACTAAAGCATTGGATGCGTCTAGGTTTGAAAGTCTAAGAAAACAAATCGGCATCAGTATACAACCTAAAAAAGAGAGAGAGAAAATTTCAGAAAAACAAAAGAATTTTTCTGTTTCAATTTTTTACGCGATTTTTGTTTCATTCATGAAAATATTAATCAAGTCACTTTATATACTAGATATCACTGAGATACTTAGAGGAGAACGCATCCTAAAGAGCTCATCAAAACTTGTTTTCATTATTCCATAATGATAAACTGCTAAGTGCAAAAATAGAATACATCTTGCCTGCTTTGCATTATAAGGTATTACTGATTGAGGTCTTAAATTTTGATGTAGACCTAGGGTCAGTATCTACAATCTTTAGCACTACGTACGACCAATAATGTTTGAGAGGCAAGGTTAGTAAGGAAAAAGGCTACCAGCCAACCAAGTCTTTGGGTACGGGGAGCTAGGTTAGCTCCCAGAAGACAATCCTCAAGATTATGGAAAAAGTCAAGCAAGCCAAGTACTTAAAAAGTTGTGTTCTTTATTAAAAGAGTTGTTAGATGATGATCGGTCTTCTTGCGCATCACTCATAAGGCTCAATAAGTCAGGCCCTTATAAGGTGCAAAGTGGAGTCAAGATTAACCATATGAAAATATAATGAAAAAATTAAATTCACAATATTCCTTCCATAGTGTGAACTTCAAGAGGTATTTTGCGAGGTATTCAGTACTATAATTAAATAAAATGTTTATATTATTACATTTGCTTATGTTTGCCTATTTGTATATAGCCCAGATGCATATGGTATTTTAGTTGATGGGCCATGCAGGATACATCTGGATGAGTTTATGATTGTGATAGTTAGAGGTAAACCACTCGTACAGTTTTTAAAATTTCTAACAAGCAAATTTTTAAAGCCAATGTTCTGAGACATTTTTGTTTTCCTCTAAATTATCTAAACTTCCTTTTTTGTTCTCCAAACCCTAATTGCAATCTTCTCTCTCTCTTTCTCTCTCTCTCAAAACTGCTCTAATTTCTCAAGAATATTTTCAAGTTTTCTCGTGTTTCTTTTCGAAAATCAATCACAGAGAATATGGCCAGAAATAGCATTGTCGGACCTAGTAATAGAGGGAGAGGAGACATGGACATGGTGTTCTCGTGGAGGCAAAACGTCAAAGGAAAGCAAGACAGATAAAGGTCCTTCACAATCCTCTAAGACGATAGTGAATTAGGAACAAATCCATCCTCTAGCGCAAATCACAAACAAATTCCACCAAATCTACTAGTTGAACAACAAGTTCAGATGAATCCGCTACTGGAACCAGAAACCAAAAACCCAGTAGAGACACTATACCAGATCAATCCTCCTTCGGCGATGGTAATGTATATTCTATCACAGCAAGATGAAAGACAAAATCAAAACCCACCTGTAGAAGGAAACCAAGAGCCGCTATAGGAAACTCTGATTCTACTGGTACCGCCTATTGTCAAATAGAAAAACCAAAACTAAGGAGTGCTAGAAGTTGAAGCACAAGGAATTCGACCAGAAAATCCTATTCCAGATTTTCAACAGGAAGAGATTCTTCAAGAAGCCCAAAATATTCAGGAAATCTTACAGTCAATCATAGGGAACATGAAAACCCTAACGAAATTGGAAAAAATCAATAGCATGCAAAACTAGATCAAGTTCAACAACAATCTATTGAGGAAGAACAATAAAAATCTCCAGCAAAAGAGACCGTCGATAGATGTGGAATTTAAATCAATTAAATACTCTAGTTTGTGTTTTAGGTTATTAATTTCTATTTAAAAGTGCATGTTTACTTACTTATTCATCACTTCCTAGGCTGTAATCTAAGAGAAAGTGCAAAAGAATAGTTTTGGTGGAGTTCAGACCAAGTTTTCAAGGATTTTGATGAAATTGGACCGATGTTGCAAGCATTTGGATGAATGAGGACCAAAAGAAATCAAGGAAAAGTATGAAGATCAAAATGAAGGCAAAGAGAAATAACTATAACCATGCTGCTGCAAGGTGCTGGGCTTGCTGCCATAGACGAAAGGATTCAAAGAAGCGAAATCAGGGCTTTGCACTATGCGGCCACAAAAGAAAAGGTTTGTGGCCGTGAAAAAGGATTTAGAGAGCTGATTTTCCAAGTCATAACCATGTGGCCTCAAGAGAGAAAGGTGCGGCCACACCACAGTAAAACTATATGGGTACAATAGTAAGGTGTTGTAGACACAAGGAAACGCGCAAATTACACCATGCGGCTGCCTGAAACCCCTTGCGGTCGAACATTTATCCTGTTCTAAGTTAAATTCTTATTTTGGTAGGTTTTTTTGCATGAATTTTAGCCACTTTTAAGGGCTTTTTAGGCTGTTATAAATTGGTCTAGATTAGTTCTCAATTAAGACATCCATACATACATCATATTATATTGTTTTCTTCAAGTAGTTCATAGAGATTGTTTGGGATTTTTGAGTTCAAGTTCGAGATTAAAGAAGATTGGTACAACATTCTTCGTTTTCATTCCTTTTCTTGATAAACCCATTAGGAATTCTAACTTTATTCTATTATTCTCTATGAATTTGATCTTTATCATGTGTAACTAATTTTTTTTCTTTGCTGTAAGCCCTAGTTGTTTGTTAGTTGGTTCAACACTTATGAATTGATTTCTAGTTAATTCTTTATTGTTGTTTTATATGGCTTTCACTTATTTGGTGGTGGATAGGTGGACGTTTATTGGTTTGTGCTGAACTCGAGAGAGGAATGCATGAATTAGGTTAGGCGATAAAGGACATTAATTTAAATAAGGCAAAGCTATTTGCTTATGGTTAATGCAGTCACGTAAACTGAACATTTGAGATATTTTCATCAGTTTCTCGTTATTAATCCATTTAAAAGTGTTGATAATGCGCTCTCTTAGAGATACGTGAAGAGGGCTAATTAAATAGGATTAACTAGCTTCAAGAATTAATTACATGAAATTCGATCGTTAGCTAAAATAAGCTTTTGTTGAATCAGTGAATGGGTAGGTAGAGGAATCGATGTTGGTGAAGTCGTGAGTCCCAAGTTCATAAAAATCTTAAAGAAACTTTCAAAATCATCATATCAATTCTTAATTGCTTATTTTACTAGTTTTTACCTTTTTAATTTATTTGCTTTTAAAACAACTTAAAATTTCCATCGTTTCAACTAGAGCATGAATTGAGTTTTTAATACTTAAAACTTTCCTTATGGGACGATAACTCAGACTCACTGTCCACTTTATTACTTTCTCTACCCGTACACTTGCGGATTTCATTCATACTCATATTTTAGTGAACAACAGCAGAATAGAGTAAATCCTTTTCGCATTCTGAAGAGGATAATTCTAAAGAATGAGAACCAAAAAATCTGAAGAATCAGGATCTAAAGCATCAAAGCAATATACATCCAATCAAAACCTAGAGCAGAAGTCTAAATTAGAAAAGAGTGAATATGAGGTTGAAGAGGAAGAATAAAGTTCCGCAGAAACTTTATTTGGTGAAGACTCATCACCAGAGGAATTAGATGAGGATAAAACACATCTTGATAATCCAAAGGACTTTAAGTTTACAGAGATCAGACAAGTAAGAGGTTCTTTCCTTTCTTTTAATTATCGCTTTCTTGATAACAAAACTGCTAAACTCTTTAAGAAGTTTGTGATCTATAGAAAGTTTCAGTATGAAAGAAGGATAAGGTTTTTGATTTTGAGGAAATTGGTGTAGTAGACTTGGTGAAATTTTTCAAAATTGAAAAATTATTTGACTGCCATGGCAAAGCAAATGAAATAGTGGTTAGAGAATCTTTTACTAATATTCCTAAAAAACTTGGTGATTCTAAGTTTTTGTTCACTCCTAAGATTTATGTGAGAGGGAAAACAGTGAAATTCATACCAAACAATATGAGAAACTGGATAGGGGCTAGACAGTTCAACATTAATGAGAATGATGACCAGAACATATCCAACAAAGAGATAGCCCAGGAATTTACTAGATCAAATTGGCCAGCTTGGAGATCAGAATTTAGGATAGCACTGATGTCACTGAAATACAAGTTGCTATATAAATTTGTGATGACTAATCTAGATCCATTCACTCACAAGGCAAAGATAAATAGACTGAGGGCACTTTTATAATATTAGCTTGCTACACATAAACCATTTGATTACGAAAAGCATTGTATGATGTGATTAGAAGTTGCATTACTGGCAGTGGACCTAGGTACTCTAAAACCTACAAACTTCCGTTTTCTTGGATTATTATCAACATCTAAAAGAATAGAGAGTTGAAGTCACAATTATTAACAATGCTGAGGAGGGATCATTATACTAAATTGTTCAAATTATTTGCACAATCTTATGCATCTTTAGGATCAACTAAGCAGGACACAGAGGAACTAAAGCAGCATGTATCCAGACTGGAAGCTAAACTATCAGGATTCAGGAAACAATTCACTAACTTTGAGCATTCTTATAATGATTTCTTAAATGCTTTTAGTCCTTTATGCAGTCTGACGGTTCATTGTTTACTTGTGAATAGTCAAAATTTTGCCTAAAAATATGAAGACATTGCAGTCTTTTTTAGGGCATGTCTGAATGCAATAATCGATTAAGTAGGAGCTTGTCAGAAGTAGGATGTAGCAGATCCTAAGCCCGATACATCTAAGACAACTACTACAAAGAAGAAAAAGAAAAGAGCAGCAAAGAAGAAAAAGAAAGCCCAGAAATCCCAAAAAGATGAATGAAGACTGACAAGAGGGAAGAAAGCAATGAACGAAGGAAGGAAGCACTGAGATATTCTTGTTAGTACAAAAATTGTGTTGGCATATTCTAATTTTATTTGTGATGTCAAAAATTATTTTGAGGTAATATTTGCATGACATGTTTTCCGTGGGATATTATTCCGAGCATGCAAATTTTTTTCTTGGTCCAAAAGTGAGTATTTAGGCATGTGGATGTTTTCTTGAGAACACAAGAATTTTGATTATATCCATATATTTACTTTCCATGTTTAAATTTTCTTCTATTTACCTTGTTTAACTAGGATAGAACTTTATGCATGTTAAGTTATATTCATATCAGGAAAGTTATATGTTTATGGTATACTAATATTCTACCTTTCCTTGTACACGAATTCTACATGTATATGACAACTTTGATTCTTGACTTATACAAGAATTCAAAGACTACACTATATACATGTGGCTTCTCTTGTAAGTTGAGATACATCGATCAAGCCAATCTTTATTGCAACATCCAAGAGCTCGACACAAGAGCACAAACACACGACCACCTACGAGACTCATTCTTGCACCATACTTACACGCTTCCTAAACCTGTGTTTGTCTTGGCATACCTTTAGAGTATGTTGTTAGGCGACCAACATTGTGTAAGGGACTTTCAACACAAGGTTAAAAGGTTTAAGAGTTTCATGCATATGACAATGAGTTCGGGAGATCTCTAGGAGCTTGATGTATGTTTTTAAAAAAGAGCAAGAGAGAAAGAAGAAGAAGCAACGGGAGTTGTCAACACGACAAAAGGCGAAAAGAGAATTATTTTAAAAGTTTTCCTTTTGTGTTTTAAGTATATATTGCGATATCACTTGATTTCTTTTCTCTGTACTAAATCTTTACAAACAGTGAGAATAAAAGAGACCTGAAAATCCATCACAAATATGGTGTTCATTTCATTTATTTTTATGCACTAGATTTTGCATGTTTAATGTTCACGTCTTACAGACCAGGATATATCCTACCTTGGTTATGCTGCTTATAACTCTGACTCAATCTAGATATATATCCTATCATACTTAATTAGATTGATAGTTAATTAATTTATTGCTATCTGTGTTACAGTTAATTATCTGTGTTTTTACTATATAGATATAGAATTTACATTAAGTAATTATTAATCAGATAATTAATTACATAAGTCCATGTAACTCATTTTTCAAAAATTCTCAAAACATATTATGTTTTGAAACACTCATTTAAATTTCTATTTATTTTAATTTCTATTAATCGGTGATAGATTTTATGTTTTAAGATTATGTTGCTAACTTTATTACATAAAGAAAAGTTCAAACTACATGGTTTATCCTTAAATTTTTAGGGATTCTATTAAATGACTTTTCTGTAGGATATATTTGGCTTTTCTCCTTTATCAAAAAGGGGGAGAGAATAGTACTAATCAAGATATATCTACCATCGACAGATTACTCTCATACATGTTTTTATTACATGTCATAATTTTTTTTTTCTATCTTTGCTCTGATATATCTGAGGGGGAGCTTTTCTCTATTAAAGAGAATTGTTTTATGCTTAACTGTTTACAATTTTACCTTTAGGAAATTTTTGACAATGTGCTACTAAAGGTTTTGAAATATTAGAAAAGTCAAAAGGGGAGCTTGTTAATAATAGAAAATTGTTAAGTTGGCATTCCTAATGTTTCATTAAGTGTCAAAAAATTATCTATTCATTATGTGCATGAAGTGTGTCAAGTTGCTTAATATTTTCAAGCATGAAAATTTATTCTTGACTGAAAAGAAAGTAAATTTCATGTGATTATTTTCTTAGGAGCTGAGACATACATAAAGTTCTTAATCTAGTGCCTAAGAATGTTACTTACCATATTTATTTAGGGTTAAGTCTTTTATGTTAAGATTGTTCTACTTGCAAGAAAAGATATGGAAATATTGGCATATACTAATAACTTTCCCTTTCTTGCTAGGTTTGACTTATATATGCGATAGTTTCCTTTTTTCTTATCTTGCTCAAGAGTCCTAAGACGACATATAGGTGGCTTATTTTCTCATTGTGAAGAGATGGGCATGATCAATGTCAAAACATAATTCATCTTCATGTAAGAGAGAACACACAACTTTGGAGCATACAGCATTTGCAAATTGATCTTCAATGAGTTCAAGTTGTGTTCTAGTTTGGCATCCCTAGAGTTAAGTTGGTAGGCGACCAACATTGTGGAAAGGACATTCACTCAAGATTGTAGGGTTTAGGAATTAATGTATCTGACAATGAGTTTGGGAGATCTCTAGGAGCTTGATATACATTTCTAGAGAAGCACAATAAAGAAAGAAGAAGAGCAATGGGTAGTTGTCAACATGACAAAAAGGGAAAAGAGAGAATTCTTTTATAAGATTTCTTTTTGTATATTAAGTACATAATGCGACATAATGCGATATCACTTGATTTCTTTTCTCTATATTAAACCTTCATAAGAGTTACTAGATTGTTTGTCCCACGGCATAGGTACCTGTGGCTTTTCCCAGTTTGGGTTTTCACGTCCACAATTCTGCTGTTAAGTTTCATTTCTGTATTCGTAGGCGATCTAGACATAACTAGGTTTCGTGATTAATAACACCGTAAAAATAAACAAAGTAGTTAGGTAGGAAATACTCTGATTAGGTACGAGATAACTCAGTGTCCACAACCTTATTTTTCTAAATAAACAATGTAGATAAGGAGCCCATTTTGTTTCCTTTGAAAAATCAATGCATCACCTGTTACTAACACCAGTTTATCTTTATGCCAAGTAGTTAGGCACGAAATACTCTGATTAGTTACAAGATAACCCAGTGTCCACAAACTTATTTTTCTAGATAAACAATGTAGATAAGGAGCCCGTTTTGTTTCCTTTGAAAAATCAATGCATCACCTGTTAGTAACACCAATTTATCTTCATGCCAAGTGTCATTACATCAAAGGCAAATAAAACAAAGAATATGAGACTAACCTACTTTTTTCCTTGATCCACAAAGGGGAGACAGAGGATCAGGGAAGGGAAAGAATAATTCTATTTATCTAGACTTAAGACCTGTCTAACTGGCATTTTCTCATTGGAAAATGAATGGATGGATGTTTCTATGTATTTGATTATTCATCCATCCTCCAATGTGGAAATGCTAATTAGATTGGAGACTGGTCTCCAGCTTAGATAAATAGCACTATTCGAAGGGACAACAGGAGAAGAGTAATTGTGATTCGAATTAAAGACCTTCTATTCAAAATGTGAGCATTTAAACACTACAGCGCTAGTTTTTTCAAACAACATGAGACCAACCTACTTAGAATTATCACTTACTAAAGTAACATAGTAAGGTAGACAATATTGAAACCAGTACGATATTATTGTTGATTTTCTTAGCAACATAGTAACACGGAATAATTTTGTAAAAATTAAACCCAATGTAGACGACTTTGGTTTGACATTTTCATTTTTCTTCATAATAATCATTTCTTGGCATAGTTAATTAGACGAATTTGAAACTAAATATACCATCCATGCTATCCAATGTATCTACTCAAGTAGACAACTAATCTTTGTTTTACATGCGGGGCCTGAAATTCGATCTCGGCATTTACTGATGCATGGCAAAATTTGTGCAAGTCTTTCAAAATCCCAGTTGCTGGCCTCCCTCCTCCTGGGCAATGAAATAACCATTCTCTTCGACTTGGGTGATTTCTCCGACAAAAGCCCGATGAGTGCCATTTCAGCAACTAACCCAGTAATCAATTTTATTTTCACATGCTGAAGTTGACTGAATGATACATCTGAGTTGTCTTCCACTATGCTCCTAGAGGGAGGAAAATTGTCCATAATATTTACCAAATCGGTGGGGAAAATGAGATTATAATAGAGATATCCATTACTCACCGACATATTCAGTCTCTCCAGATTAGGCGAGCTTCTGATCAAGCAAAGAGTACATATAAAATCTTCATGATATTTAAAACATATAAATTTAAACTTGAGAATCTTAAGGTTGCTCAAAGCCCACGGAAGTGGTGTTGGGAATTTATGTGCATTTACGAGCTAGAAAGAACATGAAAAAAGCAGTCACTAGATAAGTAAAAGAGAATATGATAGAGGAAATTTACTTGTGTGAAATAGTCGTTCATATGGAGCTTCCGGAAGGATGGCAGAGAATCAAAAAACTCAACGAAGTTACAACTTTTATGTATCACGTGATCTCCTTGGGAATACCCAGCAATTAATACCTTAGCAAGTAGTGGGGAAAGTTTTAAAAAAAGTAGATGAGCAACTTCTCAATTCAAAGTGTTTTAGTACAGAAGCATCAATTTCTAAATAGCTAATTTCATTTGGAACATGCAACACTAGTTGCCCTAGTAAGCGGCAACTAGATATCAAAATTCTGATTACTTCATTTTCAATGGCGATATATATCGGTTCCAATATAATCAGGCTATTTAATCTGTTGGGAAAAATGGCATGAACGAATCCTACATTGGTTAGACATGGGAAAAATGATGGATTTCTAAGGAATTGGGCTACTCTACCTAACATGTTAACCTTTTGAGATAGAACCTCGGTTCCTCATGGTGGTATCAGAGCCAAGCCCAGACTTAACCATGTGGGTTCATGTGTGAGACCCCAGGTATTGGTGAACAGAGGAGGTGGGCCTCAAAGTTGAATCGTGATAGTTAGAAAAATCCATAGGCAACTCTCAAGGCAGTTGTGTTAGCGGAAGATGCTGGCAGACGCAATGAATTGGGCATTGAAAAAAAAAAGTGGTTGTTTCCATGGAAGGCGATAACACAAGTAGTGGATGGTTCGGACCTTAAGAGCAAAGAAGATGGGTGTACTATTAATTGAAGGGGGGCCAAGAGGATGTGGTTCTTCATTCGAAGAGGGATTGTTGGGAAAAAAAGTGTGAACGAATCCCACATTGGATAGACATGGGAAAAGTAATGGATTTATAAGGAATTGAGCTACTCTACCTGATAGGTTAACCTTTTGGCACATGTCCCTCATATCATCCTTTGAAGCTTGCTGGACACTTGATTTCGCATGGGGAAAGTCTCAAATAATTCAATTGTGTGCCCATAAATAGTGAAGAAGGCAACTTGTAACCCCTCTCAATTCCAAAGCAGAATACTTCGATGCCATTCTTTGACAAATAAAAAATCAGTTGTCTATTTTTCAACAATTAACTCTCAAGTTGTTGAGTAATGAGCGAAACTTTGTAATGGATCCCCACTGAACAAGATAAATGTAAAAGGATAGATGCAAACTTCCTTTTAGCGGATTCTTGATGTCGTAATTATTGCCACAGTGTATCATCAAATATCAGTTGCGGCAATTTGGCCTATTTATCCCTTCATTGTTTTGAAAAAATACTTGTCCTAATAGCATCACGTATTATCAAATATATAAAATTTTATCTATTATGCTATGATCAGGAATGTTGCTTATCCTATCAACTAGTTGAGAGGGGGCAATCTGCTGGAAAACCAACTAGATAAAATGAATAAACAACAAAAGGTTTTATTTACAAGAGGAGGAACGCACAAAAGAACACTCAATTACATTTTTTGTAATTGACTTAATATAAAATGCATACAAAAACAACCTTTTATAGGCTTTAGGAACATACATTTTCTGCCAATTTATGACAATCTAAATGCATCACAATTAAATAAGAACATAACTTCACAGATAACTAATCTATTAATGAAATAAATAAAGTTTAAGTTTCTAACACCCCTCCTTGAAATTGATTTATTGTAACTCTGAGTAAACTTTGAAACTTCAAGAATAAATCAATCTTCAATGGCTTGGTGAATATATCGGGAATTTGATCGTGAGACTTTGTGAACTTTAACTTCACATACTTCTTATCAACACAGTCTCGAACAAAATGATACTTCATATCGATATCCTTGCTATGATCATGAAAAACTGGATTTTTGGACAAAGACAATGCCGACTTATTATAAAAAAAAAAATCTCTGTCGGATCACCTTGTTTCAAATAAACCTCCATCAACAAATATCTTAGCCAAATTGCTTGACTAACACCTAATGCAATAGCAACATATTCCGCTTCACAGCTTGAGAGCGTAACAATTGGTTGTTTCTTCGATGACCAAGTAAAAGATGCATCACCCATGAAGAATATATGACCGCTTATGCTCTTTCTATCATCTACATCTCCACCCCAATCACTATCGCTATAACCAACAAGTTTATAATTAGCCGAGTGAGTATAAAGTAAGCCATAGTAAATGTTACCTTTGACATATCTTAAGATTCTCTTTGTTGCATTTATATGTGTCGCGGTCAGGTTCTCTATGTAACGATTAACAAGACCCATCCCAAACAAAATTTCAGGTCGTGTGCATGGCAAATACCTCAAACATCCAACCAGGCTCTTGTAAAGAGTTGAATCAACTCTTTCCCCATCATCAAATCTTGACAATTTTATTCCACAATCAAGGGGGGTGCTAACTGGCTTTGAGTTTTCCATTTTAAATCTTTCAAGAATCTTTTTAGCATAAGCTTCTTGAGAGATGAAAATTCCATCTTCTTGTTGCTTCAACTCAATGCCAAGATAATAAGCCATCAACCCGATATCCATCATCACAAATTCTTTTGCCATGGTCCATTTAAATTCACCAAATAATGCTTGATTGTTTCCTGTAAAAATTAGATCATCAACATATAGGCAAACAATCATGATATCACCTTTGGAATTCACCTTGCGATATAACGCATGTTCATAAGGACACTTGATAAACCCATTATTTGAATGAATTTATCAAGTCTCGAATTCCATGCCCTTGGAGCTTGCTTTAAACCATACAAAGCTCTCTTCAATTTGAACACTTTCTCTTCATGCCCTTTTACAACATATATAGGAGGTTGTAGTATGTAGAAGTCTTCTTCTAGATATCTGTTTAAGAACGCCGATTTCACATCAATTTGGTGAATTTTCCAACTATTTTGAGCGGCCATAGAGATAATCAGTCTAATTGTTTCAAAACAAGCTACAGGTGCAAAAACTTCATCATAATCAACTCTGTGTTTCTGACAGTATCTTTTGGCTACCAACCTAGCTTTATAGCGTTCAATTTCACCATTTACATTCTTCTTTTCTTTATCAATCCACTTGACTATGATTGGCTTTTGATTGTTAGGAAGTGTGGCTAACTTCCAAGTTTCATTTTTTTCAATGGCTTCAATTTCTTCATCCATGGTTTTCTTCCATTTTCATCTCGAATGGCATCATCAAAACCTACAATCGTATGATCAGCAAATAAACAAAAAAGAGTTAACTCTTCAAGATGATTAGTTAACTCTTCAGTATTATCATAGATTTCCCATAAACTTCTATATCATTGTGGCCCTTCACTTGAGGATGATGAAGGTGTTCACAGACCATGTCTTAAAGGTGGACTTGGAAGCGTTGTTGCATTAGATGGAATATTTGAGACTTCTTCCTCGTCATCATCAAATGGGAAGAAATTATAATTTTCTTCTTGCTGAATTTGCCAGATCCAAATGCCTTCTTCATCAAAATAAACATCTCTACTAGTAATCACTTTTCCATTAATTGGATTGTAGAGTTTGTAGCCTTTCGATCTTGAATCATAGCCGATAAAGATGTATTTCTCACTCATGTCATCCAGTTTACTCCTTCATTCTTTTGGAATATGAGAATAAGCAATACTCCCAACTACCTTTAAATGTGACGCACTTGGCTTGAATCAACTCCGTGCTTCTTGTGGAGTGATATTCTGTAAACTCTTTATTGGACAACGATTTAACAAATACACAACACATTGAACTACTACGGCCCAAAATTCTTTTGGCATTTGTTTAGTTTTTAGCATGTTTCTAGCCATTTCTATAATAGTTCTATTCTTCCTTTCTGCAATGCCGTTTTTTTGAGGTGACATAGGAACCGTCAATTAATGATGAATACCACTATCTTCACAAAACTTCTTGAATAAATTTGATGTATACTCTCATCCTCAACCCGAGCACAAGGCTTTGATCTTGTAGCCACTTTGATTTTCAACCATTACCTTGAAATTCTTGAAAGCCTCCAATGCGTTGGATTTTTCTCTAAGAAAATAAGACCATGTTTTTGGAGAAAAATCATCAACGAATAACAAGAAATAATTACATTTACCAAATGTATGCACCAATTCAAGCGGCTTTGTTGCTCGAAAAGTAATTGCTTTAATTGCTTCTTTTGGAAACACTTTCTGATATTGCTTTTCGTAAAGACATCCTTCATAAAGTTGATTTAGACGATGAATATGTGGTAGTCCCTTCACCATGTTACTTCTTCCCAAGAGATTCAAACTATCAAAATTTAGATGTCCAAGTCTCAAATGCCATAGCTACGTGGAATCATTAATACATGTCTTCAAGCATTTAGCTTCTCTATTTTCAATGTTCAACAAGAACATTCTATTCTTCGTCATCGGCACCCATGCAATTAAATTTTGGCCTCGATCATAGATTGTCATGTGATTATAACTCATTCGGATGTCATATCCCTTCTCCAAAAGTTGGCCCAAACTCAAGATGTTTGATTTCATAGACAGCACATAATAGATATTAGAAATAAATTGGTGCTCTCCATTCTTCATTTGGATAAGTATTTTACCTTTCCTTTTGACTTGGACCTTTGATTTATCTCTGAAAGTCACTTGGCCGTCGTGTTCTTCAAGTTCCACAAAAATAGATCTATCTCCGCACATATGATTGCTTGTACCGGTGTCTAAATTAGTTTTGATCACCTACCCCCATGTGGGTAGATTAAAATTAACCCCCTCCTACATGGCATGCCATGTAGGCGTGGTGGGTAGATTAAATTCTACCCCCTCTGGCATGCCACGTAGGAGGGGGTGGACTTTAATC